>JAIPRN010000957.1:0-58615 GCA_025469175.1 Geopemphigus sp. TES_GeoC_2020 | reverse complement strand
TATATATATATATATATATATATATATATATTATTTTGATTAGAGTATAATGTTAGTATAAATTTGGTGTTTGTGAAGTAGTAAAATTTAATGTGATATAAATATATTACTTTTTGGTATCAACGAATTATCTATTCGAATTTAATTTTTAACTAAAAAGATTCGATTTTCGTAAAAATTCCTTGCCTTTGTAGCACTTTCTTTTTTCACAATTATTTTTTGAACACATGTTTTTTAACGACTTTTGTTGTGCTTCTTCTCCCACTCCTTACGCAAACAATTAAAGAGTTCAAATAAATAACAAAGAAAGAAAAACAGTCCAGTTGATTAAACTTGTTACTTCACATTCTCATAGTAATTCTGTATGATGATAAATATTTTTGTAAATTAATGATTTCATTATTAAATTTTTTCCGATGTTTAGAAGTTGAAAAACAAAACACATTCCGCGATTATATTTTTATAAAATAAGTAGTAATTAGAAAGAATTTTTAAAAATCAAATTAAAAATGTTCTAGAAAACAAATCGTTATAATAATATCAAAAACAAATTTATAAATATCCGAATAATATATATTGGTTTTAAATTTTTTTACTGTATTACACCTTTGTAATATATAGGCAATAAGAGTTAAAATCTTGTGAGGTTTATTCCAAAAACGTCAAACAAAACATAACATAAAATTATAAATTTAAAAATAATTCAACTTTTTTAACTGAGGTAATGATTTGTTTATATTTGGTTATCATTTATATTTACAACTAAATTAATTTTCCTTAATTAAGTAAATATTTCAAACTCCATAGAAATTGCAAAATTTTGTAAAATTCCGAGACTTATAATGCTATTTTGTTTGATCGTCCGTGAAACATTGTATTTAATATTTATTAAAATTCTTTGAAAAATTTTGGAAATTTAATATATATATATATGTTATTATCATATTATATCGAACAATGAATGTACATGAATAACATACTATTTTAAATTATGTAATCAATAATACTAGGCTATATATTTCGTTTAAATTTAACTAAATCGTGCAGAATTATAAATTGATGTTTTCATCGATGTTATTGTAAATACTACTATTTGTATTATTATAGTTTGTAGATGAATCTAAAATATTGTATACATTACGTTACATAGTAGGCGTGACAAATTATTATAGTTTTCATCGTTTTTGACCTTTTATTGACATGCTGAAGATATATTAAAATATGAACCTTTGTAAAATATGATATTGTTCAATTTTATATAAATTCCATCTACAATCGAATATGTGACATTTTTCCAGATTTTTATTATATATAATGGTGTCTGGTCCCTGTATTATGAGATGTTTTATGAAAAAGAAAAATTTAATAATAATCATCATGTATTTGTCTGTATTCCAATACCTATGTGAAATGATATAAATAACAAAAATATTAGAGTATGTTTGTAAAGTACAAAATTGATTTCTATATGTGGCGATTTTTAATATTAGATTCACTTACTTTTAATTTTTAGTTTGATAAAATAAAATATGTCAGAGGGAATTTCTGGGAAAGAATGTTTTAAAATTTTAATAATAATCGAATATTCGCATGCTTTACACTATTATATAAAGCATTTGTTCAACTGGACCTAACAAAGATCTATTACATTTCATGTCTTGTATTCTATGTTTTATTCTTCAAATGTTATAATATTTACTCCAAAGTATTATTTTTTTCTTAATTTTTTCAAATGCAGGTTTTAAGATAAATTTGCTATAAAAAAATAAACATCATACGTTTCATTATTTATCACGTTTTCTTATATTTGAATTTTTCAACAAAGGGGCAAAAATATAAAATTAATTCGATGATTTGTGATAATTTAACATATGTGATATATATTTTTAATATTTATTAAAATTTTAAATCTAACTCATTTTTAATACATAGACATCGTAGTATTCTTAAATGTTAAATACTATATTATGTATATAAGTAAACGATTTGAACGTTTATTACGATAAAGATTACTTAAAAGATTGAAGGAATATAAATAAATTTCTAAATAAAATTTATATACTAATATTGCACATATGAATGAGGTAATTTAATTAAGTTAGTCGGTTTGTGTAAGTTTCTATGTATCCTAAATAAAATGTACCATCAAGAATTATATTAAACAGAACTTCTATTGACATAATATTCTAAATATAATGTGCCAGAACTCATCAAAAATTATTAGTTTTACCTTTAAACTTTTCTAATGATAATTGTAAAATATTTATAATAATTATATATGTATAATATACGGAATGTATGATTAAACACAAAAACTTATTTTAAAACTGTTATTTTTAGTATGAAACACAGTGTAATAACGATAGGTACGTAATTCATTATGTATTAGAAGAATATATATATTCCTTCGACACAATTATCAGTTTTATATGATATTTTGCATGGAACTGATAAACAATATGAATTGTTTATTTTCTAAGGATACGCATATTAGTTACTTTTTAATTCAATAAAAAAATTTTGAAATACAATTATTAATATGTAGCTAAATAAATTTATTATTTTTATATAAATAATATGTAGCTATTACCAATTTTACAATTTCTTTTAAAATTTACGTTTTTGTTTATCCCTGATTTTTACGATTGGGTATTATATAATACATTTAATTAAAATTAAAAATTACGATAATATGATAATTATTCTAAATCCCTTCTTACATTTAAATAATATATATAATCAGCAAGTTTTCTTTTATAAATATACACGTTTTTAATAATCAGTCGTAATGAAAATCGCAATTTTTAATGCAAAAAAAATTATATTTCTGTTTGTTAAATGAATGTTTATGTCTATAAAAACTTTAATGATAAACGGATTAGAAACCAAACATATTTCCAAATTACACATTTCAAATTAAATGTTAATTATAATTATTTTAAAATTCAATCACTTAATATTATTATATTTTAAGACACGCAATATAAATTAAATTGACGTAGTTTTCAGTTTATTTGTTATATCGTTTAATACCCTTAGTTAAATGTAATCGTTGAATGTGTTATGTTTGATATATCGGTAATTAATATCATTTACGAAAGAGCAATCAATGCAGACTTGAAAGATCGGACAAAACAGACGTATACGTTTGATTAACATTTTTTTAGGGAATTAGGTTTTAGACAACCATATAAATGTTCCCGAAAAACTATTTTATGCGACCAATATTAATCGACGGGTGAGTGATCATATTAATTTGTTCTACATTTGTCATTTGAATTATTTATGTTCTCCAAACAACAATGCAAAGTAATTTAAACTTGGCTTTATACCAAAGTTATTAAATAGTAATACGAGAGGAATGACATATATGTTGACGCGTAAAACTTCCAAATATCTAGCATTTCGTACGATCATCACTATAACAAAAATATTTTAGATGAAAAACATTTCATAAAATGAATACGTTTGAATAATTTTCTTTTCACAAATATTATATATAGAATATGTATTAATAAAATATACATACTTACATACATACATATATATATATATATTTCATGTGTTTCAATTTTATCTTAAAACCTACATATAAGATTATGATAAAATATTTGGCGATAAAGCAATTTCAAAAAAATCATTATAGTGGGTTCCTAAACAGAAAAATGTTTTAAGTGTATGTTACTATGTCAATCATAAAATATTTAATAGTTGAATCACGATCATACGAATTTCCAGGGAGAAAATATTATTGATATTAATATATTACTCAAATAATAATTTGCATTATATACCTCAAATATGCATAAAATAACGAACAAATTCCAATTAGTTATTATATAAAGTCAAATCTTGACAATTCAAATTTTAAGGGGGATAAATATAGTTTTAAATTATATATTAAATAAGCGCGTATTTTACTAATTAGTCTGTATATGTTTGTTTAATCTATTAAAGCAATTTTGCTACATATTTTAGGAAAAAATTTTCCTATTTTTCGAACTGCTTAATAAATTGCAACTATCTTTAACATGTTTATGACAAAATTTAGTTGCAAAGCATTCAACTTTTTTCTTTAAAATTGATTTATTTATTGGAACTATTAATAAAATAAACCAATTAAATAAACAAACTTAATATTAAGATGCTCAGAAATCTTCATTTTTTTTCTTTGTCGTTTGTTAATTTTGTACTTATATGAAATATCATTTTTTTAGCTTTACCGTTTTAGTCATCTCGTTTAATATATTCAATTTTCAACAATTGTAAATGTAAAAAATTTACCTATAAGTAACATAACGACTTACAAAACGAATAAAATGCTAAAATTGTACACGATGTACAATGTAGATTTATAAAATTTGTTGTTTATTTTAAAGTAAAAATTTATTAGCCAAAAAGGGACATTTTTATTTAAAATTAGATTAATTAGTTGTAACATGTTATATATAATTATGTATTTAATTTAAAATATAAAACGTTAATATACCTGTGGTTAATAACTTTAAGTTATCTTTGTGTATTTTTTTTTATCTGCGACTTATCGCGACAAATTGCCTTGAGTGTAGAGGAATTTTCAAAGGACAAAGAAACAATAAAATTATCTAAACTTGACTTTACTTTATATATATAAACGTGAATTGTTCGTAATTTAATTTTGTATAGTTAAAAATTGAATTTAAAATAAACCAAACAGGATAACAATAAAGAACTTTTTAACAATTTCATAGTGATAACGATTTTGATATTTTTATAATAAAAGAATTTATTTTAGGGAGATCCTAAATATGGAAAGAAAAGAAAAACGTAACTCTTTATTAAAGTACACTATGTAAAGCATGAATATTTATAATCATTTTAACAACAAATAGAGGTTTAGGTCAAATACTACCCGTGATCAATTCGAGAGTATGATAAATTGTATAAAATAAATATATTATTAGGAACAAAATTCAAAAATACATCTTTTTAAATGTCACTTTACAAGAACTTTTAATATAAAGCAATATTTTGTGTTTCAAATGCAAGCATTAAGTAAATTCGTTTATTTAATAATAATTAAATAATTATTATTATATTTATATATATAAATATTATATATATTATAAATAAATAATAAATTTAATAATTCGAGTTATATTTTCGATCAGTAAATTGATGTATATAAATGTAATTGGCAGAGAAAAAATATCAATTTTTATCTTAAGTTTATTTATTTTCGTGTTCATTGTGCTATCGAATTTGTGCTTCGTTATATTATATATAATACGGTTTACAGGATTTTTGACGCGTTTTCTAAAAACGTCGTGTAGTAATCTTGGAAAACTTCTGAATATTTTTTCTGTAGAAAATCTAATTCCGTTTTGTAAGCGTCACACAATATTGTATTTTTAACCGGTGTCAAAAGTTCTACCTAAAAAAAGTATAAGTTTAAACTTCCGGTGATAAAATTTTGATTGCTGTTCTAACCAACGTTTCTTGCCGGCTGGGAATATTTTGTTTTCCATGAGTAATCATGGCAAACTTCTCCATTTAACTTTGCGCACCTGGCAATAAACGATTCGGTTTTAGGATAACTCATCACAGGATGGATTCTCATTATATTTCTTTAAATTTTTTTAAAATATAAACCACAAATAAAATAAAATATATATAATACAAACCTACGAAATAATGTAATTAATATGTAATGCTATATGCTATGGATTAATATAAATTTTACAGTATAAATTTATTTATTCTTTGAATTTATTCTTACTGTCCAACAAAATTTAAATAGCATAATAATATTATATATATATATAATCTGACTTAAAATTACTTAAGCAAATAATTTGAGTTTATAATTAAAATGTTAAATATTATTCGTAAACAAATATCGCAAAATTATTTGTCATATTAATCGCGACGAAGTTATTACAATTTTTAGGTTCATCTAAAAAAAAAAGATTAACTAAATGTATTCTTTTGTAATAGAGATGTTTATTATGATTAAAATATTTTAATCAAATAATTTTTTTAATTCAACAATTCAATATTTAATTGCTATTTGGTGTTTATAAAAAAAAATTTATTATGTGATAGAAAAATCCAAATGATTTGTTTTGTTTACTCAATGGCTAGTATAGTATAATCATTCTATATTTTAAATTATTATTTAATTTTCTCAATATATATATATGTCCTTTGCATGACAAATAAATTAGACTTATAATTGCATTATTTTCTATGTCAATATAATCGATAATTCCTAATAATCATCCGTAATGCCAATAAGTATTTTTTTTTCGATTACTTGTTTCCCTTAAATATTTTCACCTTCTTCTTTTCCTTCGTCTCCCACGTCTCATAACACTGACTCGTCTTTCATGTATACCTTTTTACTTTCCTATTCTACTGTTTCGTTGATGAAATTATCATCGTCCCATTCATTTTCCGATTGAATAGCACTATTGTTAATTTCATCTAAATCAAATTCACGGTAAAATGAAAGAGACAAATTACATAAATCCGTCAAAATGTCTCTCAGAAATTGTTGGAAATTGGGATTACTAGAAATATCAGTACTTGCTGTATCTGTTATGATAATTGGATTCCTAACCTTTATAGTAATTCTCATATTTCGTTAATAATATTATGTATAAAAAATATAAAGTTTTAATCGTACCAACACACACACAAATAAAAAAAAAAATTGCAGATTTCCTGTGACAAAACTCAAGAACACAAATTACAAAAAAATCACGTTCTTGTTTTTCTTAAGCTTGTAACATATTTTACGTAAGATTCACCAATTTATATTAAAATGGTTTTTTTTCTGTTGTTTATATTATTAAGTAAGTTAATCCGCTAATACTAATACGTTATGTATTGCCTTGCATCGTATAAATATAATAATATTCGAACAGATATAATTTTTTCAATTTGATTTTTCAATGCTGTAATAATGAAATTTACTCGTCGTCATTAGCATAACACTCCAATTTTGGAGATCCTTAAAACGGCCTTGTTTTCTTAACTAAACACTGTCCCGTTTCCCATTTTTTGAATTCGGTTGTATATAACATTAGGGGAACATCTCAATATCGTCTAACATTACTTGTTGATGTATTTCTCGAACTTTATTTGAAACCATAACATATTATATTTGCATTTAGTATAAAAGTAAAACAAATACATTTCTATGGACATTTAAGTACACAGAAAAAATGGTAGTAATTTATTTTAACTTTATCACTATGTAACGCCTTCGTCAAGGCTCAGAAAGAATAGTTATAACGTTACATGGATAAATAACTATGGTGACTCAGAATGTGAAAATTAATTTTATGCTATTATAGTATTGATCAACATAGATTTAATGTAATCACTTTTATTAACTTTTTAATAGTCCTTAAAATAATATTAAGAGATAAAAACATGTTTTGTAACAAATATCTTATCCGTAAATACACGTGTATAAAAATAGAAACATACCTTTATCAATTCCGCTTAACCAGCCAAATGTAAAGTACCCTTTTCTTTTTTAAACACAATCTCGTGCATGTATATTCAAGAAGAACCTTATTATCATGTAATAAGGGTAAAAAAGCATGTTACAGTCCAATGATTCATAGGTTTTGTTCAACGTAATATATGTTTTTAATTTCAAAAAAATACCCATTGCTCGTATGAAAAACGATAGTTTTCATTTATTTGTAAACAGTCATTGGGAATTTAAATTAAATTGACGAGTGTAAAAGAATACGCTTTAACCACTCTGGATCATTGGTTCTACATTACTACTCCCTTTAATTGTTCTGTAGGTAACAACAATCTTTTACTACAGATATTTAAAACTAATTGTCTTGAGACATAAAAAAACAAAAATTTCAAATACTATTTATGACAGCAAAATG
Source organism: Geopemphigus sp. TES_GeoC_2020 (assembly GCA_025469175.1). Taxonomy (NCBI): domain Eukaryota; kingdom Metazoa; phylum Arthropoda; class Insecta; order Hemiptera; family Aphididae; genus Geopemphigus; species Geopemphigus sp. TES_GeoC_2020. The sequence continues at coordinate 50,717 of JAIPRN010000957.1, read as the reverse complement.
ATTTAATTTGAAATTATTTTTTGTTCTTGGTATCTTCTATACAATCGAGTTCAATTCCAATTTCTATGTTGCATAAATTCTTTAATGTATATAAATAAATAAATTAAACTACTTACCAAAGAAAGCAAAAATATTTATAACTATATTATTAATTTCAATATAGGAGAGCATTCTTTTATACTTAAATAAGATCATAAATAAATAAACGCTATAAAATATTTAATTTTTACGTTTATTTTAATGACAATAATTATAATGTTTTTTATACAATTATACTTTTATATTAGGTAAATAAATCAAAAAACTTTTACGAGGTAGAAAACTATTTATAAAAATTATATAAAAGTAGTTTTTCATTTTATTTAGTACATAATTTTAATTTATATAAAAAGTAATTTTGTTTTTGTAAAATAGCTTCAAGTAAATTAAATTGTTACACTAATGATATTATACAATTTTATATTTAACAATACATTCGCATTCCGAAGTTTATTTAAAAAATCTTATAATATGTTTAAAGAAAATACTATTAGAAAAAAATTATGAGGAATATCAAATTAAAAATATCAGAATTTCATATTTTTGATGTTCAACAATAATAAAAATAATACTTTGTATAAACGTTGTATAGAATATTAATTGTTTTTATATATAGTTAAATAATGTATTCAAATTAGTTACCCAAGTTACAAATGTTATATTCTAAACGTTAAAAATTTTGTAGAAAATATTGACCATAAGATACATTTTGTGTTTTGACTTAAAATAATTAAATCCATATCTTAGAGCAGTTTTTAAGCTCAATTTTATCGTGTAAATTTTTACACTTATTAATATTTTCGCTTATATCTAGAATACAACTAAAATGACAAGGTATGATACGCTTCATGTATAATCAGTAAATCTTAATTAGAAAACTATTATCATACTTGTGGTAAAATTGGATATAACAAATGACATCTCATGATCGCGCGATCTATTTGATGCGTTTATAAATTGAAATATGTTTGCGAAAGTCTGAAGAAGGTAAGATGTTATTAAAAGTTTTCAAACCCCAAATGTTGTGCTTATTCTAATAGATAACTTTTCACCGTATTGGCGTGTAGAAAAACCTATTGTTATACGTAAACCAAAGCCAGGGTTACGTACTTAAATATAACTTTGGAAGACTTTTCTATCTCACTATTTCCCCTACGTTCTCCTTATCCCTTTTTTTTTGGTTCAGTTTGTTTCTGAAAGTACGGTTGTTGAACTCCCATTTTACCGTTCCGAAATCCTATCATCAATCAGACCTGAACAAATATTCGGGTATCGACAGGTATACTCATCTACCTTTGGTTGTGAGAAAGTAGAATTTGCTCTGAAATAATAATAGTTTTTCCGATAGAAAATACAATATTTGACAGTACTAATTATTACTAAAAGTGGCAATAAAATATAACGATTATTTGTTGTATTAAAAATCATATTATAATATTTATAAATAAATATGTATCTACATATTAATTGATATTCGTTTAAATTTATTATGTTAAATCACTATTTCATTATCCTATCTATTAAAACTTTTGCTTTATTCCTCGTTATGTGAACATCTGATTCACGTAACCTTAATTTACCACCAGAATTAAATGATGGTTTCCTTTCAACAAAAAATGATTCGCTGATAATAGTTTAAATATATATGTTAACTTGATTAAATATTTGTTTTTCGATCACTTTTATATGCAAATTATTATTTAGAATTTTAAGTATTCTCTTAATCTATGGTTGAAAATATTTATATGCTTACTATATATTATACAATTTTTTATTCGTATAATAATTAATAAATTACAAATATGTTAACTGCTATTTGGTGTCAAATCAAAATTATAACATAACTATTCCTATATGTTTTTTTCAGAATAGTAAGATAATTTTTTATAATTTCAATTCAAATACTTTCAAATCTTTGTGATAACTAAAAAATCAAAAAGATCGTAAAGCAAAATTACAGATGATGTAGGGATGGCATTAATAATTGAGTTATTAAGTTATGAGTACGAGTCTAGTGGAGTGTGGATTTGAGAATTGATTAGAGATTCATTTTTCTTTAAATAAACGATTTAATGGAATACGTACCAACGTTAACCTTTTGTATTCTTGATCGGGTAAATGTAAAATTGTACTTTTTAAGTTAAAGCAAAAGAAAAGGATGTTAAAAATGTAAAGGTTGAGACGCTGCCTTTGTACGTATCGACGAATTCAGCGACAGGTAATATGAGAAATGAATCGAATATTTAGTTTTTTTGTAATATAAAAAAATCACTCTCGCCAATCCGTTAAATCGGCAAAATCCTAAGTTAAGAAATCATATCACGTATTGAAATGCATCTCGAGCTAATGAACACTTTCTGCTTCCGAAATTCTGTACCTTCTGCTCTCAGAACAGAGTATTTTTTGCTGTTATTCAAAAGGAAGTCATTGGCCTTATATATTTGAGTTTTTAATTATTTGGATACTATTTAGATATTTAAACGCCCTTTTGGATGTTTATGTTTCGACATATCTTATATCGAACTATAAATGATATTTAATTAAATATCTTAATGATGATTCAAAAAAAGACAATATAGATGAGATTTTATTGCGTATAATACTTAGTATGTGTAAATCGATGATTTGTGCATAATATTACATATTTAATAGAGGAGTGAAATTCATATTGTAGTATTACTTTTATATTCATATTATAATTAAATGTATATTAGATGCGAAAATTCTCGTTCAGATTTATTAATAGAAATTCGTTTTTAAATTAAATATTTAAAATTATGCGGTTTTCTATATGTACTAATGTTTGTACTGATAAAACATAAACTGTTTTATATTAATATATAATTAGCTCAAATTAATAATTACCTTTTATAAGTACGACGTAAGTTCATTAATTTCGTCGAACTTTATACGAATTCCAATTGTGTAATTTACTTGAAAATCCGAAAAAGATCTTTTTACACACTGTTACAATTACAAGGCGTATTTTTTGCAACGAATCAAAGTTCGTATTTTGATATTCAGAGTGAAATTACGAGGATGAACCACACGAATACTTGACTGCCCAAAATACATTTTAAAAATATATGAAATAAATTTATAAATATATTACACACAATTTGTAGACAAAATACGTCAGGAATCATGTTGTGTACCCTTGTTATTATTTACAACCAGAATATCTACAAAGCAAAAATACCTACAAATATCATCTTTGTAAATCCGTTCGAATAATAGAATTATACGTATTTAAACATAAATTACTTGTAATCGATAAATATACGGGCTCATTAACTGCATTTAATGTCAGGCATGTATCCACACGATAGTTGTATTTATTAAAACATTATATAGTATTGTGAAACACAAAATGTATAAGGTTATAATAAATTATTATTATGTATTATAAAATTGTCCTTTTCGATATTATAAAATATAATAAAAAATTGTTCGTTATATAATTCGTATTTTATTTTTAGTAGCGAAAATATTTTAACCGTTATATATTATTTTCAATTTTGTCGTATTCACGTAATGTAATAATCATTATTTTTTATCTTCAATGTATGAAATGTTTTTATATATATATATATTAAGTAATCTTATTTTGGTATTGAAATTTATAAAACGAATCTTATTAAAAGCTACCACCTATTGTTTCATTCAATATTTTAGTTTTATCACTTGCGGTATCCTATCTTTTACTCATAAATTACAATCTAGGAATATTTATTAATTTATATGAGGTTTATAAAATAATGATTTACACAAAATGTTATTTGTTAAACTTTAATGCAACAGTTTTGCGATTTTGCATTTAAAAATAATAAATAACCATTCTATGTAAGATATCTCTCTTAATTCGTCTTTTATTCCCTAATATATAGTATATATATATATATGTATTTTATCCATAATTAATATTTATTATTTGTTATTAAAGGTAGAGGTTTCGAAACTTTTCCAAGATGCGACTTATTTTTTAAAATGTTCGGATTTTGGTTGAATTATCCGTATTTTATAATTGAAGGGTGATAAATGGATAAACAAAATATAAAAAATATTTCAAATAAAGTATTATTTGTTTGGTAAAGTTGATATTAAAATGACAAATTATTATTATAAATATTCTATTAATTCTATACGATAAATGCATTAGTTTTCGATTATTCTTTTTAAATACATTTATGTTCATATAAATGTCGGTCAATTTGAAATTTCACAAGTTAGATACTTATAATTTGTTTTAAAATTTAGTTTTTACTGCAATATTAGCGAAAAATCCAACATCACAATAATAATGCTACGAAGCATTTGCAATATCTTTATAGCTTCAGTATTATAGACAACCAAAACGTATTATATATTTATGGAAGAAACTACTTTTCAATACTTCTTTAATTTTAATTCTTAAATTTTGTATTAAGAATATACTTTCATAATTCCAGATGATTAAATGCAGTAATTCAAGCTGAGTTACTATAAGTCTTGTTATTTGGTAAAAAAAATAAAAGATATTTATATTTTAATTAATAACACAAATCATTTATATTTGTAATTTTCTCTCAAAAAAGTTACATCAATAATAAACAAGGTATTTCATATTAAAAAAATGATATATATGATATCCCGCTATATGGTTTTATTTTGTGAAATGTTTGTATTAAAATAACAAATTATAATTATAATTACAATTATTTTTTCAGGTTTTAAACGGTTATATGTTATTACCATTCCATATTAACTGTTAGATAATAAAGCGAAGTAAAGACAATTAAATTTAAGTACACAAACATTAACATCAAAATCACGCGATATATTTGTAATCGATATCTACATTCATTTTTATTATATATACGAATTTCAAATACACAGTAATATGTAAAATAGTAAAATTAAACCCATAATAAACTCGTAGTTATTTAGTTAGTTGTAATGATATCCACAGATATAATTATTAGAACTAAAACCATAATCATATTATTAATGTAATTTTATGTAATAATGTATTGAAAGATGGTACTGTATTAAATGTTAGAACAATGCTTGAACTTCTCGGAATATCTACCATATTTTTATTAAATATCAACAATAATCCCATACTGTGAGCGAAAAAGAGACTGAGTCACAATCCCAAGATAACCACAGAATTAACATATTATATTTAAATAAATAGTTTACAATAACTATACAGCTAAATAAAAAATATATCAGGCTAATAGGCACGAATCAAATGAACAAGTAATGCTAACTAAGCAAATAGAAAAATATCAAAAATAATAAACCCAGTAGACCACGATAATTACAATCAACATACAAAACACTCAATACACAATACGCCGATTTTGATGAATTTAAAATGAGCTAGCCGACACGTAGCAATAATATGGCCTAATGACTCGGCTATAAAACACTGAATCACACCCGAGAGTCAGTTAGGGGAGTTTGGGCAGTCAGGGCAATCCACAGACGGACCAGTCAGATATCAGACCGTCTGTCCGTCGGTAGACCACCGGCTCTCGGCACAGCGAGTCCATGGTTGACTGGATGACGTCTGTCTCACCACGGAGACAAGCAACTCTCGTCTTTTACAGAATGTGTGCGCACAGTAGCTACGAGTCACCAGGTAGCAGAAGTCGGTATTCGGAGGATCTAGGGCTATTCTCTACACCAGAATTTCTGGGTCTTGACTCGTTTTTATTGTCAGTGAAGTCACATAAGCAAACTTACCATCTTAACCTTTTTCTGAGTTACTTTACGAGTATTTATTTTTAAAATCATTTAAATCGACAAGACCGGACAGGTGATTTGATACTTAATAACAACATTGCTAAATAATTCTCGAACTCACTATACCGAACACAAATCTACGTAATAACTCATTAAAAGTGAAACTCATCTCCACTCATACATAGCACATACTTATAGGGTAATTAAGTATTTTTTCCCTAAATCACTGTTGTTTTATTTTTATTTTTGAGTTAATATAGTAATCAATAAAATTATAAATTTAAATTTTTGGAAAATTATTTTTCGTGTCAAAGTAAAATATAAATATTACAACGAAAAATATAACATTTCACAAATAATTAAAATAAAAATAATATGTAGAGTTTGAATTTTTATTTTACTTTGAATTTATATTTATGCAAGAAAATTGTTAATCATATATACAAAGATTGGTATTGTGAATAAATTTTTTTTCCAAACTAAATTTCTATATTTAGACAATTAAACTAATATAATTTTATTATATATTTATATATTTATCAATATTTTATTTTAATGGTATGTAAAGAAATACGTAATTTACAATTATTAATTAAAATTTATTTATATATTCATTGTATATTTTTCCTTGAAAGGTTTCTCTTTTACTTAAATTTATGAATGCTATGTTTTGTAGGTAATTGTAACGAGATTTATTCAACATTTGTTATTTATTAACATAAAACAAACATTTTTATAAAAGTGCTCTACAACGGTTGATGAAAAACAATTATATAGTTTAACATTCATTCAAATACTACATACTTAATTATTATTTTACGTAAAATATTTTGTATATATTGTTTTCTTGTACATAAATATTATAGAGTCATTACATAAAACAGAAACAAATATACAAGTTTCGCAAATAGTTTTTAACATAATATATTGGTATTATATTTACTAAAAAATAAATTATAATACAGTTATGATGTCCTTTATAGATATAATCAGAGGAAATCAAAAGAAACATACGATACTGTTACTTATTATAATCGTTTTAATTATAACCTTCATTTTAATAGTTATTAAATGCAAATTTTCGTTAATTGTATTTTGCATAAATACTTATTTGCATATTTAATGTGATAATATAACTGTTATTGTTGGTATTGTAATATAATTGACTACAATTAGCATTCTTTTTTTCATAACTTTTAGTGTCTGAAAATATTGTATTAATATATGAAGTGCCGAAGGATAATTAAAATTAAGTATGGAAATTTTACTTGCATTGACCCCTAAACGAATTTAAATTTATACTTCCTCGTTGAACCTTTAAAGCTATTTTTGAGAGAAAAAACGACATTTGTATGGTATTAAAACGGTTATAGTTCTCTAAAACGTATAAAATATCGAGTAAGTTGTGTACAAATACCATGTAATTATCTGTAGTTATAAAACTATAAGCATAAAAGGATACGGTAATAAATGCGGGATATTAATCAATAAGAAAATGTAGAAAACACAATTTGTCGGCCCAATTAGAAAATACCATCGTATTATTGTCCAAGAATTGTGACTTTTTATGCAAAAGTAGATTGAATTGATTTTTTGTCTAGTCCCTTGTTGTTTAATGATCATCTGCGTTTCAGATTACGCTTGTTCTACAACATAATTACGATAATTATTAAAATTTTAAGATTTCGTTCTTCGCTGATGTCGTTGTGTAGTGATCGATTTCACTTCATAAGGATAATGATATACTCTATGTTCATTGTTCAATAATTGTATCGTTAACAATATTATATACTTCTGGTATGTTCATGCATATCTTAGCATACATTTCTGTGTTGAGAGAAACATTAACGAATGATATGTCTTTGACTTTTAAGAATAACAACCAATACTAAACCACTGTATTACATGTTTTTGTTTTTTCCAATAACAGTCAAACGTATAGAACGCAATTATATTTCATCTTTGAATAAATAAAATTAAAACAAAAAGTAAAAGTTTCGATTAAAATACAGACCGTTAACGACTTTATAATTAAAATTACGAAAATAAATCGGTTGAAAATAAAATAGAAGTACTTTTTAAAAGCAAAATACTATGAACTTACGGTATTTTTATTCACAATTGTTATTCTTGGTTGATGAATTTTGACTCGATGAATGTTGAAGGAAAAATTTTAAAGTCAAAGAAATTAGTAAAAAAAATGAGCAATAATGAAAAGAAATAGAAGTGATACAAGAATATATAGGAATGTTTTCGAAATAAAAATGAAAAAAAAGGTAAATCGTAAAGTGCTTATTGGACTTATATATAGTCTATAGGGGCTAGGTTTATATCCTTGCAGTGTTTGTACTCTGACCTGAGGCGTAATTTATTTGAGAAAAGAATGATCTCGTTTTCTTAAAATTTCGGATCGAGATTAATATATTACAACCATTTATGGTTATGTTTTTTCTATTTCGTAGATGCTGTGAACCGTTTTGTTGTTTTGTCATTTTCGTCGATACAACATTTATTAATCTGATTTTGCGCGAACGATATTATGTTTTACTTTATGATATTAACCCATTTGTTATTATTTAATATTAGCTAGGATTATATACGTTATTCTATATTTATTGTGATAAAATGAACAATCTGGTGTCTGGGTATACATAATTTGTTCCGAGAATATACATAGTGAAATCAATTAACGACACTGAACAAAAAATTTTACTGATCATTAAAAACTAATTAATAACTAACTTGTGCTAGTTAGTAATATCTTCAAAATATAATAATTACACTTCTTATTTTCATATTTCTAAAATGCTCTTATTTATATTATTTAATTAATACATTTTTAAAACAAAACTAATTTTACACGGTTCTATTTGAAAATTTGAATAGCCAACGTATTTGAAAAACCGATAAAACTTATATAGATGAAAATTACTTATTAAAAATTATTGTCAGCAAATAATAGAACCGAAATCTATAATAAATAATAATTAAAATAACTAAAAACTAATAATCGCAAATTTCAAACCTATACCTGAATAAAAATAAAACAATTTAGGTGATAATGATTTCATCCATATTCAAGTATTATAATATAGAAAATATGGGATTGTTCTTTTGGCATTGCACTATAAATTGGTATATGGAAATGTACGAATAATATTTTTAAATAAGAATATTTTTCTAAGTGCTCAAAAAATTTAGAATCAAAATAAAATAAAAAAGTATTCTATTTTAGCAAAAAATCGTATCAATTCCAAAAATGACTTATAGATAAATGTAAAATGACGAAGATTATGGACAATTGGAATAATAAATTTCATTATTTTCTCTTATAATTAAGTGAAAATATAAAAAATATATTATAAAGTTATTATTTTTACGCTTATGTATTTTTGAATTTTCATTACCTATACTAGAATAATTCACAATTCATATTGTTTAACTATTAACTATATACATACATAGTTTGATATTAATTTAATTAGTTAAAATATTAAACATTTGAAAATATAATTATTCTATTATATCGAAATGGTATTTTCTTTTTGATATATTAATATAAATTCATACTATCTTATTTATTTAAGTAGTTATAACAAAAATACTATGAATCGAAATGAAACGTACATAATTTCATATTATTCTTAACACTGTGTCCTATAACAATATGTACACACTAACAATAATTAAGAATGTCGAGTTTTCTACGTGTCGAATAATTAAAAATATAGTCGAGTAATTTTACTAGTTTTCCTAACTTATTTTTTTGCTATATATATTTATTTACGATGTCAAAAATCACTATACATTCCACCTATCACCACCGATGTAAATTCACCAGGTACCCTAAAGGTATAAGTGAAAATGCTTTGTAGTATTAAAACAATGAGTTGTTGTTTCAGTTTGAAAACCGGATATCCTTAACCTTCTCCTCCACTGTAAGCGACTCTTTGTCCTGGATCGTTATTATGGTAACATCAGTGCTAACAGAAACTTTTCGATAGAAATGGGTTATAAAGATGCCTTTATTAATTCACATTGGCTTTTGTAAGAAGCTTTATCGTGAATTCAATTGTCCAATTTTACTGAAATATTTATATTTTCGTACACACTTCGTCAATATAAATTATGAGCCTATGATATCTAGAAGGAATGAATTCTAATCAAATTACGAAATACAATTTTATTCAAAGCAGATATTATTATGCGATTTTTCGTTTTTGTATTTCAAACTAATGATTGGTTTATAACAAATTTATTCAAAACAAATGCACTCTCCTTGTTCCCTTGTCGTTCGATATATAACTCCCGGTAACAAGAATCTTCAACAACTCCTTCATTATTTCCCTTGTTTAATTCGTTCTATGTCTTCCTCTTGATCGTGTCGCTTCTATCATACCTTCGGTTGTTAAACTGTGTAATTTGTCCTAATGTCTCAACATGTGACTTTTCATCTGCCATATCCTTTTTAATGGAGTATCTATTATTATTTGCTTTTGATGTATCGTCTATAATAAGATATTCAGATTTGTTCTTTTTTCTGTCCAATTTCTTCTTTGCGTCTTTCTCCACTATTACGTTTCTAGAGCCACTTTTCCTTTTTTTTACTATCCATGTCTCGCATTTATAAAATACTGTACTCCAGACATGTTTTTATTAGATTCTTTTTGGTATTTATGTTCATAAATTGTGCTGTCGGTAATGTCTTTTTAATAAATATATTTTTTGCTTGACCTATTCTGCTTCTGATTTCCTTTGTAGATTTTTTGTATTATTTTATATTATCGCATAATTAAATAAAATGGTTAACTCGAACAATTTTCTTATTTTCTATATATTTTCTTATTTTCCTTATTTTCTAGTGTTATATTTTATGCTATAATTACTCCTTATTTTTGTTCAATATTAAGTAATAACGACAGTAACAATTCATTCTTTTTTCATTGTTAATCAATTGTTCATTGAATATGAACGATATAATAATATAATATTGATTTTTATAATGCTGAAAAAATGTAAAATACTTTAAAAACATAAACGTAATTATATTATTATATAATATATAATATATAATATTATATAATTATGAATATTTCATATCATATATAAACAAATTGTCCTCAATATTCTACATTGTACTCAAAACGAAAAAATTTCTTTTTAAACAATATAATATAATTTTTCAAGTATCATATTTAAATGTTTTCCATTCGCTAATAAATATTTCCTTTTTAAATATTTTATCAAGCCAGCATAATTCTCGTGATAATTTATCTAAAATATTTACATACAATTGTTGATTCATTCATTTATATATATATATATATATATGTTAATTGCATTGATTGGAATTAAATCAATTTAATATTTATTATTTAATTTACAACTTATTTATTTTTATATTGTGCAGTAAACGTTTTCATAATGTAATATAGGATAGTTAATATATAACATACAGATTATAATACATATTATTCATAGGATGCATAAGTTATGTTTACGAGGACAAAGACCGTCTACAATCATTATTTTTGGTATTCATTAAATTAAGATAGGTATGCAAAAATTAACGTAATACATTTTCGTTATGCCGATTAATAATTTTTTAAACATTTATGTTATTTAACTAATATAATAAAAATAATGATTAATAAATTTCATAACAGTAAAAAGTTTTTATCTTTCAATTAATTTTAAATATACGCTTTTAACGTAATATAACATTGTTGCCATTATTTATCTATCGAATAGTCTATTGGTTTAATCGAAAAATTTATATACTTAGAATTTCCTTTATAATATGATTAGTATTTATATTAATAATCATACATATATATATAATAATAATATAATGTGCATAGTTCTTAAACGAATTAAACATTTTGTAACTATTAATATTTTAATTAAAGTATGGTTTTTAATTTCAATTTAATTAAAGTAAAGCTTAAGTTTTAAAAACTTAATATTAGAGTAAACACTATGATCATAATATTGTGTTTAGTGGCTTATATACATATTTTGTCTGATGAGTTTTAACAAATAACTTTAAGTATTAATTCGTTAGAGATAAATCGTTGTATTATGGTTTTGTAAATTTATCAAATTAAAAGTATAGTGAAGTAATAATAATTAATTTTTTAATTGCATAAATAATATATAACTTATTTTGTTATGAAAATAAGAATGTCTAGTTAACGTAGAAAAAAACTGAATTATGTAATTGTGAAATCTTATAATATCGAATATATATATATATATATATATATATATATATCACATTAACAATAATATTGTGGCTGGAAGTAATATTAATTTTTTAGGATATGCGCCGTTTTTAAATAATAATGGCTAAAAATTAATTGTCTAGATTATTTTAACGACTACGCAAATTATATACGATATATAATTTAATACATCAAATGTGCGTGCTTAATAAAGCATGTATTGTAGAAAAATAATTAAATTTTTTAAAATGGGTATAATAGCCGAATTTATTGTATGTACATTGAAGTAGTATAATACGACATAGGTAAAAGATTGAAGTACACTATTTACTACGAATTAATTACTACGTATGCACGTGATGGGGTAAAGATATTATTCAATAACCGATTTTTCTTAAAAAAAAATTAAAACACTAATTATCAAAAACGAAATATGCACGTTATTTGTATTTTTTATCACTTATTATACCAATAGTTAGTATTTTATTTGTTAGATATTATTGATAGCACAAGATACTAAAAATTTAGTCATTATGACAAATATGTACAGTATTAAAAATGACTACATTTTTTTGATATGTCTCGACACATTTAAAAAAAACAGTCTGCAATAGAGTTTACGAATGATCGAAGTTTGTTGAAAATTACGTATTGTTTCTTATATAAATAAACAATTTGAATATAGAAAATCTGCACGTTCGTCACGTTTGTTTATTTAACTACTTTCAAAATTTATCCTAACCAATAACAATTTAAATATGTATAATATAATACATTTTGTGTTGTCTTACACATGCACACAAACAATAGATATATATATAAATATAAATAAAGTTTAGTGTTAGAATTTTTGGAGTGAATATGTTAAATAATATCCTACTAAAAATATTATATAAAACGCGCTGATAATTGTTCATTAGTTTAAAATCTAATTCAAAATTTTAAATAAAACATTGAAACTCTGTATTTGATACCTTATAGAATAGTTATGTTATGTTTTTTTAAAAGAGAAATTGTGAGTTATTTCGAAAAATAATTGGGGTTTAAAAAAAAAACATTTACCAATGTAAAGCATTATCTGTGATTAATTTTCAATCAATTTTTAATGTTAAATTATACTCTTTGAGAATGTTTACAAAAAAAAGTGCTTCTTGAAATCAAAATAGAAAATTTTTAATTAAGAACAAAGATAAATAAACATGAATATAAAAAAAATAAAGGTTTTTTCTTTTTCTGTTTAGGTGAATTGTCATATAACGGATATCCGTAAGAATGATTAAAATAATATTATAGGATATTACAGTTTTTGATAAGTATAAGTTAGTTATAAACAATACTTTGGATTGTGACGATAGTTATTAAATTGCTATAAGTTATTGCTACTTTGATACATATAGGTATACGTACATTAATTGATCTCATTATATACATTTTGCAAAATCGTTTAAAGGTGTCCTTGTATCAGGATCAAATGCTTTATATAGATACAATCTAACAATATAAAATTCCCTAAAAAAGTCCGAAAATCGATTTTATTAAAAGGTTGATGCAAGAAAAAAATATACATTTTTATGTATAACGTGTATATGTGCTATATGTACAGTTGCTGTGACAAGAGCCTGATGTTGTGATATTAATAATTCTATATTTCAACCTTGTCAAATAGTTTTTTAGATTCTATCATTATTTTCACATTCCTTCGCACAATGCTCCACTCTCTCAAAAAAAAAATATCCGTTGGATTCTTCAATGTAGGATCTAGAAAAAAAATACAAAATAGTTCCGAGAATGCAGAACGAAGTCTATGTTTTCAGACTCGACTGAAACGTTCAGGAGGGTTACAAATTTCTTTTTTCGTACATATCAAGATTACATTGAAATCACTGAAACTTCCTATTGATCCAAAACGAATAACGTGCTATTCCCTTTGCATTTCTGCAAATATCATATCTTCATATTAAGATTTATAAGAAAAAGTGTACATAAATATCTTTGAATATTGCGACGATCATCAATAGTTTTGAATGAAAGTGTAATATATATATATATATATATATATATATATATATATATTAGTGTTTAAGTATTAGTATTTAAAAAAAAATAAGAACGTGATAATTTGCACGACAGATAAACTATACGTAGAAGAAACTATACGTATATTTTGCTCACAAAAGCCTAGAATGTTTTTTTTCGGTTACTTGTTTATACTGTCAAAAATTCATAAAAAAAACTTACCAAATTTTCATAAAACTAAACTCGTAAAATAAAGTTCGATATAACATATGTACGTAATATATATATATATATATATTATATTTTAATAAAGATTGTTTGTGATAACTAAAAAAAAAAAATGTAATTATATAATTTAACTTGTGCACCTTCTAATTATTAATATATGTCATGTGTATGCAACTTTTATTATGAATAGTAGATATTTTGGTAGATATTTTTAAGATATATTCCGAAACAATTATTCATAAAATAAATATAATATATTTTTTTCCCGCATTCAAAAATTTACAAACTTTTTTCACATAATCTTGTAAAAATTTTGGATGCTTAGACACGTATTTACTAGTAAATAATTATCGATCGACTTTAAGAATATCCGAAACTTCTTTTAAGATTATATACACAAACATTTCAGAGCTAACCACCTAGCATCTACAGTATTCTAAAAATGTGTAAAAGAATTAAAATTTTTTCATCCGACGTATATGTTTTAAATAGGAACATTATAATTGATAATAAGGTCGTTTTTTACGTATTTTGTAAGGCTTAAAGACCAAATTTTAAACTTAAAAACTAAAAACCTACATTTAATTTCGATATAAAATGTAAAAGGAAAAATTAAGGTACTTTTAGTCTTATCATATTTGTACGTACATGTATAATTGATGGCATTTGTCTTATCCGATGGAAAAAATTAAAAACCACAATTTTTATTAATCCGGTAATAAATTTTATTATTTTTTAAATAATATTATTCCGTGAACGATTTACGAAAATTCTTCTTAATAAAATAAAAAGAGAAAATGAAGACAACAAACGTATAATTATAATTACCATGAATATTTGTGATGTTTACCCATAACATTTAATTACATTATATCAGTAAAAAATTGACCTTTGTATGAAATACCCGTTTAATTTTACCGAGAAAATTTACTAGATTCGCGTTACTTGGCGCGTTCATGAGAGAGAACAATTTAGTATTGGTTATAACAAGACAAGTTTGGTATTTTGCCTTAAGTAAAGGGTATTTTACATGTAGCACACACTGGAAAATTCAAAACATTTTCAACGGGGAATTTAAGCTGTAGTAAACTCGTATATAATTAACCCGTTTTAGATACATATTAAATCATACATGACGACACGCGTCTCAAGTTTACCCTAACAAATTTTGTGTAAAACGCAATAACAATTTTGTTCCTGTAAGAACGTAATGTATTTTTAAATTGATTCCCTCGTTTTTTCAGCTGGAACTGTTTTAGTTACATTTGTCTGTACGGGTACGACGAGATACAAATATGACGCGCATTATGACAGTCCAATTTATTTCGTCCAATCGCCATTAACGTCGTCGTTAATTGCCGCACTCGCGAGAGCCACGTAATAATAGCATTAAAAATATTTCCGTGTGGCGTAATAATGGCCACATAGCCCCGTCGCGTCAGGGTCTAAGCGTGACGAGTTTCTTGATTTCATATCCAGCCATAAACCGTTACTATCTACGTTACGATTTTTTTTACTTTAAGCGTTACGTGAGTGTACGAACAACTATTACCATGTGCTCCCCTACGTAAGTATTTTTCTCATCAATGACTTTTGCGTTTCGCAATTTTGCATTTTTTCACACGACATTGTAAGTTCATTTTACACCACTGTGACATTGTATATACTATTAAGTACACATGTTACAATGTATTTATTTATATATAGTCGACACGATTTGTGTCGAAATTTGCGTATTACTCTTTGCCTTCATTATTTGCGATTTGTGTAGAAAAACGTAACCATGATAATTCCCGATTAAGATATATTAGGATAAATGCGTTAAATTTATTTTTCACTAATTATTATACCCAATTGAATCCAATTAAATACGCGTTAATATTTACCATAAAGTCAAGTTTCTTAAACTATGTTTCTGTTGTATTTCCCTGTAGTCTTTATATTGGTATTGCACAAGCGTTTCACATATATTGTTCCTTTATGGGCTAACTCGTGTGTAGAACTGTAATATATAATATATAATATATAAATACGTAAATTATATAATAGTTGAATACAACATTTAATCTAATATGACACATGTGCGTATACATTGAATAATGATAATAGTAATCTTATTATTTAACACCGTCAACATGTAACTAAATATTAGGCACCTATGTAATTCTTAACAAAATAGGAAACACGTAATTGATGTTCATACAAGAGTGCTTCCGGAAGATAGCGTTTGACCAAAAATATTTAGCGTGTATCATGTTGCTACGAAAATGGTCTACAAAAGTCCGCCGCTAGGATGTTCAATGACCATGTTTGTATTTTTTTGGTTTGACGTGTTGAATAAAAAATTGCCTAGTTATAACGGTTTTTATTGTTGAAATTTTTCACGTCTAATAGGACGTAACAAAATGTATATAATATGTCAACTTTGTACCGAAATATTTAAAGTTTGAAAAAATACGAAAAACTGTATATTGCTGACATGATATAATGGTAAATACGGTAAATTATTTATATTTAATGTTAAAGAATTAAGAACGATACTTACTATTGAAATATTTTGATATGGTCTCCAACTTTAAACGATTAAAGTGTAGTCGATTAATTTCACCAAATTCGGGTTACCAAGTTCATACAAATCGTATAATTTAACGTTTATTTTATATACGATTCGCGATTTAAAGATTTATAATATTCAAAATATTTATTCCGTTGTCTGCGATGTCGTTTAAGAAAACTAGTAAAAAAATGACAAATTGGCTATTAAATCAAAAAATATTACGAATTATATAACGTTCTACGTGTCAACTCCATGTTTTGTATTATTTAGGGTAGTAATAATTATATTATACGTACATATTACTGTTTATATGGTTATACACTGCTAGCTTATAATAGACGAAATAAAAAGCGTTTGCTTATATTCTAAAGCAATAGAAATCACCCAAGTTATTCACGAGCAATAAGAATTAATTCAATATATATTTTATTAGTGCCATATCTCGTATGCTCATTCAATAATGATATCAATAACTATTTAAAATTTAAAAATTTAAATCGAAATAAAATATCTTACTCTATAAACATTGAAGTAAAAATGTGACATTACATTTTATTCTATTTATACTTTGGCATCATTTCAAGAACTTGTTGAACGTTTTTTATAGTACATATAATACATCAACAATATATTTACTATTTATCGATTTTTTTTAAAACGTTCTTTGCGCTTATTGTCTGGATAAGAATTATGCCAATGTCATACGACACTTTTAGCATTCAAACGCTGTAACGTAAACTTTTGTTTGTATTTACACATTTTAAATTATATTTGGCTAATATTACAAAACATGTTATTTTTTGTCAGGTTACACTATCATGATATGATGGAAAAGAGAAATAAATATCTCGCGTAGAATCAAAAGCTCAGCTGAATCCCTCGTGTGATTTTATCCCCTCGTGAACCAATTTTGGCCAATATCCAGAAATCCCGTGCCGAGGAGTACCCTTGTTAGGCGTAGCTTAAACCACTTTCAAAACAATCAATAAATCGTATTTGTTGTGTCATACATCGTATTTAAATTCGGCTTGAAACAATGCGTACGATTCGAAGGATATAATTACGTAATACGTCATATTCGAAAATAGCGTACGTGTGTCGACATGTCCTATGTTCCGTTTCATTAATCAAATCTTTTATGTACCGTGTATAATAAAATGCGTATATGACACACGAGCCGTATAGGTGTATGGTAATAGTGGGTTACTCTAATTCTCTGAAAGGGATACTCAAGCGGCATTATTTAAAATAATCCAACAGCTGGTCTCGTATCTAATTATTTATAGTACGTCTGAAATCATACGGTTTTGATATTAATATTAATTGGTTGTCGAGTTTGTTTTCACATGCATTAGATCCAAAGTATTCACGTCGTCACCTAACCTAACCACGATTACGTGCTATAGGTATACGTAACGAAGAAAGATTGAACGGATTGGCTAAAATAGAAATCCTACGCATCTTCGAGATATACACTACTCGAATGTATTTTATGTATATTCGGATTGTATACAAAGTATTTAAACATAATTCTTATGTAGACGGCAATTTATGAGCGTAAACGTACATATATATATATATATATTATAGCTACACGGATAGATTTTAAATATTTACAAATGTAATTTTATAACGAAATTTTCAGTGAAATATCAGATATCATTTTAAAATCATTACATTGTAATATCGAAATTGTGTACAAAATTAAATAACTATATACATGTGTAATGATGAGATTTATTTAGTTCCGTCTGTATTGAAACCTATCTTCAATCGTCAGGGACGTAAAAAATTAACAATATTATACATAAGTATTTTATACAGCTGTAAACTAAACAAATTTGTTTAGTTGTTATTACTACCGTAATTATGTTAACGGAATGTTAACCATTGTATATTTTATATATAAATGGCATGTCTCAGAGTTCTACGAATCTCTTAAATTTACACAACAAAAATATAATTAATTAACATTTTTCGAAAATGTTTTTATTGTAAAATTATATACGATACTACGTTATTCGATTGTATAACATTAATTTCAAAATTTTATTATCAGTTTTAATATAAAAACGTATTTACATTTTGATATCTGATTTTTTATTTTTTTAAATTATCGTTCTATAATTTAGATTATTGTATTTTAAACCATTTTTGGAAGAGTCCGAAATGAACGAAAAATGAAGTCTATCTGTATTTCTATGTTATAATTAAAAACATTTTGATTGACGGTTTCAATTTTTGTTTTATTTAAATACGAGATCGAAGGTGTCATATTTCATTAATTTTGGTTAAATATTGGGGAAGAGATAGGGTGCGACATATTATATAGTCAACATTAAACCACTATAGTAATAATGTATACTTTTCATTTTATTTTTGACAATAAATAACTGAAACGCATGCTGCTTTAATTTATTTAATTTATTATACACAAACAGTAATGTATACATATGTAAGGGAGCAAAGCGATTGAATATGCATCCCCTAGTTGATATATGTGTACATAGTATAAGTGACTGTATTATTCTCTGTACGTACAAACCTATTCTAAATTTAGTAAAATATCCATTCCATAGAGAATAATCGTGACTTTTATGGAACAATAAATTTATATAATGTATTGGGTTTAGTCACCAGAACTAAAAAAAAATTAACGCGACATTTGAAAAGCGCGTAACGATATAGATCTATTTATCTATTAATAAATTATTTAGTTACATCATACGTTATCTTAATTAATTGTTTAATTATCAATCGATTATTGAGTAGTATTAAATTGAATACGTACTAAATAATATGTTAAAATTTAACCGAAATGTCGGACGTTACAAATAAATAATAAAATGGTTTCTTGTTGAATATTTTATTAATCATAAAACGATTTAAATAAAATACCACAAGCTACTTAAATTATTATTATTATTATTGTTGTGAAAATTGAAATCTCACTTAAAATGTAGAATAAAGTCGATTACTTTATGCCAAAATCAAAAAGTTATTATAAAAGTTTACAAATAAATAATTTATACAAGTAAATTCCGCTTAATGTGGGCACGTTGGGACCAGTTCCATTTGCGCTCATTAAGGGTTGCCCGTAAAAACGTTATCTAAAAAAATTTCTTGTAAAAGTTCAATCGGTGACTTAATATTTATTTTTAAAACATTTCATCCTGTTTTTAATCATTAAAATCTTTCTCCTGAAAAATAAAAGTTTTTAAGATACGACGTTGTTGAAAATAGTTAGCGATACAAAATAAAACTACTGCTTGGATGCAGAAATATTATAAATTTAATAAATATAAATAGGATGTAATTGCGCATTATCAAAGTTGGTTATTATAAATTTGGTTGACGAAATATTAGAAATATTGCCATAATAAGTCACAATAAAAGATATTATATAAAATAGATTTAAGAAGTATTGGCTTAATGCGATTTGATTCCTACACTCTACTTCTCCAGCAACTATATAACTACAAGTTTAATATTCCAATAAGTACATAAAATAATTGTTTTTTATTGCTGTCTGTCAAGCACCGAACGTATAGTAATAAAATGTATTCTTGCATGTCAATAATGATGAAATATTTGTACATAATGTACGAATAGAAGGCATACACAGAGCTCAGCAATAGGTTATGCGATACAAAAAATTGAGCCCCCCTAATTATCCAAACTATTTTTAAAAATAAAAATAATTTAAAACACATTTAAATATAATTATAATATTATTTGTAAAAGACTTCAGTTGCCTTCTAACCAACACGAGAATGTTAAAATTTTCTATAACTTCATCGATGACAATTTCATTTATTCACGAATAAACATTGGTCACCTAATAGTTAGCTATTGCTAATATATATAACCACCAAACATTTATTAAAGAAAGAAATTCTTGAAATTTTTATGTACCTATAAGGAGAGGGCTTCAGTCTCTAACCTAACCTAACCGCCCTTCTTTATATACACGTTGTTAGTTGTGAATCTGAAAACTGGTTAAATTAATGGACTTTTAAGGTAATACTATGACTACCCTGTCCACACATGTTAGCTTGAATCGAAAGAATATTCAAATACGAACTAATAAATTGTTTAAATTTTAATGAATTAATATTTAATGAACAAATTGAATCTAAATTATCGTTAGTAAAGAATGAAGGACTGACTTGTTTCTATGGGCGATATTAAAATGGTGTAAATAAATTTCAACCGCATTACCCGTTTCAGAATATCAATAGTTCTCACAATACACGAAATAATGAAAACTTGGCGTCTCGGTGACCAATAAAAATCTATTTTGTAGCCGAATTACGTTGTTATATAAATCACGATAACATTTTCGAAGATACATATGAATAAAATTGTATGGAAAGTAATTTATCGATTATATGACGTAAGGACACACCTCAATTGCCTTATTATCCTTTTTTTGCGTCAATACCACAAAAAAATCGAATAAATAAACTATTACGCCAATCCGGTTATATTAGTACATTTTTGATAGAGCCACAGTCGATAAAAAACGTATTACTGTAAACTATACTATCTGTAACAGCTATCTTACACAGGCTTGCACAAAGGACTGCAAGCCGATAGCTTACATTGCCGCAGTAACAAAATAAACACAAAGAACGTAACGTCAACTAATATATTTAAGGAAACAATAAAAAAAGGAACACGCGAAAATGCAAAAACTAAAACTCCGGTCCTACACCACGACAGCACGAGATGCACGCATCGACGCGAATTTCGACAACGAAAACTCGATATAACCAGGGAAAATCCACCCGCCATCAACAGCGATAACAATAACGGAAACGGTCACGTAGATTGTTTCAAGTTTAGCACGGCAATCCCGCTGGCCTGTATATTTATTGAACACTATCTACTCGAACAGAGTTTCCGTATTTACAAAAAAAAGAAACACTCAATCAATACTTTCGAGTTCCGAAAATCGGTTACGTTCAATTTTTTCGCTTTTAATACTTTTACAAGAATAAAGTAGTCTTTACGCTGAGCGTTATCGACAAATTTGTAACGGAAGTACCGCGGAAAATAAACGACAACAAACAAACATGGTGTACCCGACTGCCGCCGAGTGGAAGATGTCCGTTCGGGATAGTGAAGAGAATTACGGCGACGACAACTTCCTTTCGCTTATACGTCTAACGTGTATCGAGGTGTCGAGGGATCATCCGAGCAGCATTTTCTTTAGTCCTGATACTGTTCTCCGTCGTCCAAGTCATCACTCGGTTGTTCGAGTACTTTTTGGACGTCATCATCGTAATCACTATCATACCCGACAAACGGGCGCTGATCAATACCTACACCAATTCCACGACGTACGGTGTGGGCCACAAAACGTTTCAATTGATCATCGCACTAGTCGCCATAATACTGATGGGATGGATTTACATTGAATTACTAGTCCATCCGATCTACGGGATGATCAAAGATTCAACAACGTTGGACGCCAAGATTCTCTCCGTTGAACTTTTGACCAATTACATACGAGTAAATACTTAAAAACAAATTTCCTCCAGAAATTCAAGTTTTTTTAAATTTAACTTTGAAAATACAAATCAATTTTAATTCGGTTACAAGGTCAAATTTTCTAATTATTAAAGCGCAAATAATAATAGAGTTAATAAAAAGAAGAAATTTCTCGATACATATCTGAAATAAACACATACTTTACACACATAATGACAAATGTTTTTATACAATTTTCTAAATTATATTTTTTTTCTTAAAAAAAAAAAATGAATTCCGGAACTTTATGAACGAACTGTGTATATACTCGTACATTTTAAACACAGACGTTTTATATTATACAAATTGTACCTAATTATATATATTTATATGTACATAGTACACGAATAATAATAATATTATTTTTTATTATTGCGAAAGAAAATAATAATTATTTTTCAATAAACAATCGCATATTAATATAATATTCGTACTCGATAACATTATAATAATGTCAAGTAGAGAGAGTACACATAAATTCGTTTTTTAATCGTCATACCATATTCAATATAAATAAATAAACAAATAAATAAATATATATGCATTAAACCTCATTGCTTCATTAGCATTGTTATTTAATATAAATGTATAATTTATAAATTTATTTATTCAAATGATCATTTACATTCATCTGTAGTTTTTTAAAAACAATTTTATCATTCTGATTATTTGTTAATCTGTATTATATGCGTTATTATTAGACGTGGATTGTTAAGGAATGAAATTATTTTTACTAAATGAGTTTCGTATTTGAAAAACGTGAAAATATTTTGTTGTATGTAAATTTAAATTTTCTTTTGTTTCATTCAAGATCTTAATCTAAAATGAAAGAGTTTTTGAATAACACAGTATATAAAATTTGACTTAAATTTCTGGAGTACGTTGATTATTTATGAAAAAACTAAGGTAACATCACGTGTAGGCTTTTTGTCTATTTAACATGTTAATTAAAGGTTTCCAGTTTTTCATCAGTAATTGGAAAATTTGAACTTTTTCTCCGATTAAATTTATTTTATTTTTTAGTAAAAATATGAGAAACTTCCATTCAGTGATTTAAATTCTGTGTATAAACTAGTTGTGTTTATATTTTTTATTACTTTCGAAAAATAAGGAGACTTTAACTAGTTGTAGTTTCTATCAAATACATCAGTTGTTATGTTATTGGTATCTGCTGTACTCGATATTATTTTAAAACTAACAATATTGTTGAAATATATACTAATGATCCTCAAACCTGACATTCTATGGTTCAAATAAGTGAAAGGTCACAATAAAACTGCCGGTTTATCCAAACTCTGTCAGTCAAAGGAAGCCAGTGGGATCTCTAGCAATTACTATTGGGTTATATAAACTTTGTTTAAAAAGTATTCGGACAAATTTTATTACAATAAATAAAACATGACATCCAAATAAAATATAAATAGATATTCTTCACTTGTTAGTGAATATGTTTAACAAAACTACAAGCCGCTATTATATTTAAGTTTAATATTACACATGACTTAATCGGATTAGTTTGATTCTTTCGGCTTTTCGGCATATCCAAAATTAATGAACAACGTGTGTGCGTCAAATTTTGTTAGAAACTAGGTAAAAATGAAACAAAAACGTACGAAATTATCAAAGTTTATTTTATGGATGATTCTTTAAGCGTCGAAAAACTTTTGACTGGTTTAAGCGTTTCAAAAATGGTTGGGAATAAACTAAGGACGATCCACGTTCTAAAAGGATGATGTTGTGACCAAAATATGTGAAAAAAATATGAAATTACCGTAGAATTTTATAACTGAATTTTAACAGAAAATTTACAAACGCGAGGAGTTTTTGCTAAATTGTATAACTATTTGTCAAAATCTTAAAATCCGTTCTGCTAAAACTAATTTCATAAAAAATGTCACATTTAACGAAACACAGGTTTATTTGTATATTCAGAGACAAAGGAGAATTCTTCAAAGTGAAAAATAATATATTTTTTGCAAACAAAACAACTCGACAAATTAGGTGAAATGTCAATGCTATGATGATTGTTTTTTCTGACATTGAAGTTATTGTTCAATAAAAATTTGTATTCTAGGGACAAATAGACTGTTAGGTATTCTTTAAAACTTATTAACACGCTCATGAAAAATGATTCGCAAAGAACATATAGACAAATGGCGAACAAAGATTTGGTTTCTTTATCACGGTAATGCGACAGCACTTGTAAGCGCTGTCAATTCGTGAATTTTCGGCTAATAAAAAAATACCTATGCTTACGCAACTTGACTATTCTCATGATCTGATTTCATATAACTTTTTTTTTTGCGAAAATAAAATTTGCGTCTAATGGACAATGATTTCTTGAAGCAGAAAAAATTAAAGTAAATATGGCAACATAATTCAAAACATTAATTTCGGAACAGGTCCAAAAGATTTTTGAATAATGACAAGATCACTGTATTTTGTCTGGAGAGGAATATTTCTTTGGAGATGTCTTTAAATTATGTGTAATATAATTTATATATTTAATAAAAGATAAAATCTCGGTACTTTATGAACAGCCTCGTACGTGTATTATAAATTTTAATGTGGTATAATTCATAATAGTCAATCTATTCCACAAATTGTAGTTTGGTCGCACAAAAAAATTAATTTGTGATAAACTTACTCAATTATTATAAAAATATCAAGGAATATATGATTATTTAAAAATAAAAATTGAATATCATAAAAATATTATAGGTTACTATATAATAATAAAATTGAATTATACAGAACATCTAAGAAGAAATGTTTATATATAGTAAACATACAAGTAATATACGTATATACTTAAACTTTGTTCTTATAGGAAAAAATGTTAACGGAATTTATCAACATTTTAAAATCAATTTGATAGCAATGATTTTAAAATAGAGTTTTATAAATATATAGTAAGCGAATACATACAATTCTTGATTTCGGCTCCTGATAATAAATGCAAATACTTTTCTAATAAATTTTTTGCTGCACTAGGCAATACAATTTTCGCTTAAATTATATGAAATAAAATGGCAAACGTTTTTACAAATCTACAATATATTGACTCACATATATTGCCATTATTTTGCATTTTATATGCTTATTACATAAACGTATAGGCAGCATAATATTTATACTGTTGTGGCCTGAGGCTGTACCTAGTTTGACAGCTTACCCGACCCTTTAGTGGACTGTATAAAATTTTATAAGGAAATTGATAATGCGAAAAATTTAATAAATAATTCACGATGTCATAACAAACGAAATAATTAGGGAAAAAATAATCTTAAAAAATTTCACGGCAACGCGAAGAACATTAATCAAATAATTAGCCCTTTTGGCTCTAAAATAAAAATGTATAAAACTATTTGTAAATTTTCGGTACACAGACTGACCAACTGCTATCTGTATCTAAATAAAAATACAAGGACACACGCATACATTCAAACGTATAATATTAATGATAACGAAAATTGTTGCTTATTAATACACTGAATAAGACTATAAGAGTCGAACAAAACAAAATACACCACCGGCTACTAGACTTGGGCTATAATTTATTACTTAATAAAACTGGACAATAAATAAAACTTGATAATCAATAATAACTCAAATAATGTTTGAGCCGTTATTCATAAAAAAAAAAAACAATAAATAGTAGACCTGATTTTTTATTTCAATACTACGTTTTCATGATAGTTTTACCAAAACATTTTTATGAACACGAGTTTTGTATAACGAATAAAAGTCTCGGATTTCTGACAACAGTAACTACTATAATATCATCACTAATCGAAACAATAATAATGTTCCAACAAAATACGTAATGAAAAATAATTTTAATTGTATAAACGCATGTACACGTATTTCCCTGTCACGGTAGCGTAATATTCCGAAATAGTAGGCAAATCCATTGATACCTTACTAATGAGTAAGTTCAACACTTTCAATTTAAGCTATAAAACAATTAACGCGCACTTTTAAATTTAATAACGTACCTTATGAATAACTGTTAATATTCTAATACAGTTTACGAAAATTCACGAATGTACGTGCTCTATATATGAATATTTTATGTACGTATCAATAGAATACTTTAAATATTATGCAATACCGTGGAATTTCGTGTGACCCCCTGTCAAATATTGTTTATAAAATTTAATACACTAACTGTATGGCGGCAAAACTCTAAAAGCTTTCAAGAACATCATATAAAATGGCATATTTTACTATTTTCAAACCAAGTAAAATCTCGAATATATATATAATTATTATTATTTTAAACATTATTTAATATTTCCTATTACATTACTTATTGTATAGCATATAATAATCGAAATGTCTCGGTCAATTATTAAATAAAATAATACGTAAGTAACAAGCCGTCACTGATGGTACGCTAGAATTCCTAGAAAACTGGAGCATTTTATATAACTTAACACTATAATTGTAAAAAAATTTTAACAGTTTATTCGTGACACTGTAATTACTCCACGTATTTTTTTCAAAATCATTAATAAAGAATTATGTTTTAATTAATAGTAAAAATTAGTTTGATTTCCGTTTTTCATATTAAATTTGAAACTACAAAGTTTTATAACAACATTTAATACCCTCCTCCGATATTGCAACTGATTTATTTAATTTCATTCGTATCCTACATTTTCGTCGACAATTTTATTGTAAAATAATAATAATAATAATAATAATAATAATATTCCATTTAATATTCAAGTAGTGTTGTACTCATTGGGTGGTGCATTAAAATTAGTGATTAAATCAGTATATCAGAAAAAATCAACACATTATTTTGTATAAAATGTCGTGGAGGAATTTAAAAAAATATTAAAGATTTGAATATTTCCATGAGCGCACACTATGAAGTCTCTCGTTATTTAATTTGCTATAAAACTTGAGACATGGTAAACATATATTTAGACTTTAAATATTGTGTTTAGTTGATCGAGGTGTTTAAATAAGAAAATATTGTTTAAATTTAAGAAATTAGTTGCAGTTCTAACTTCGTGCGCGTAGCGGAATTTGGAACGAAAATTCTGATCTAGTGCAGTATCTAACACAACAGATCGCTTTACCTTTTAAATTATTTTTTCGACACTAAGCTCAATGCTAATAAAAGGCTTTCAGATTATTAAAAACTTCGTTATTAACTTTCGTCCTAAAAAAACATATGTGATATATGGTACGCAATTATTTTACTCATCATAATGTAACGTCAGAGCTATAATTACTCGAGTTTTCTAAGTGTTAAAATTCATGTTTACAACAATAAATTTATGATATCCATTACATAATAAGGGCTTCTTCCCCATTTTTTGACAACGTACGGAGAAATACAATTGTTCGGCGTGTGAAAAATAAAAAAATAACTCAAAGCATTACATAACTTTTTCGTTTAACACCTTTAAATGTTATACTTTATCTGCAGCTGTTCTTTTAGTTTAAGAAAAAGAAAAATTTACGATAGTTCAGACCACTTGGAATTTTTTATACACGTATTAATTTTTTGTTTTTTTTCTTCCCGTTGGCAGTTTCATTTTAATTACCGCGGTAAACTTTACGGTGCTTTTCGCGTAAGTTTCCAGTACATTTATCATTAAGCCCGGTTGAACTCTGATGAAGAACTTTTAGGACCCAAAGTTGACGGGATATGGGTGGGCAATGGCGGGGATTGTAATTTTTGTGTTTTTTTTTTTTTGGTTTGCTTTTTTCCCAAGCCACCTCATTGGTGTTTTCGCCACGTTATTAACCCCTTCTTTTCTGCTACCGGAGACCGCCGTGGAATGGTTGACTATATGAATGTGTCAGTTTTCATGAAAATCTCAATGAATCAAACTGCCACATTTATTTAATTCATTAAAAATTACGCAAGCACATTGTAAACCGTACTATCATGGATAACCTTTGGTTGAAAGGAGATGAAGGTTATGAAAATATTATATAAATATATCTATAAATGTCAACTACTTTTTCAAAAAACGAAATTGTATTATTACTATTACAAACTTCTTAAATTATTTCAATTGACCAAGTAAATTTATTTTATAAATTCATGATAATTTTTATACAAAATCATTATTGTAATAAATAATGAAAAATTAACATTAAAAGCATTCATGCTTTAAAAAAAATCACAAGCAAATAATTGTAAAATATTTCAAATCAAATACAATTTTGGAAATTTTATCGTAGGTTTTTCATAACATATTCACGTTTTTCTTCGATTTTTCTATGTTTAAATTATTTATTCAAAATTGTATTACTTTTTTGATTATTCCAGTTACTAAACTACAATGATATTTAAATTGTTATTATCTTACCCCCTACAAGATGATAATATATTACATTTATCAAACAACCAAACAAATGTTTTAATTAAACAGTTTTTATCAAAAATTACTTGGAAATTGTAATTTTTAAAAAATGTAAACGTTAGGGAAACTTGATATATAGTTTTCAAATAAAACGTGTCAATTTAAAAAATACAAATAACTTACGTAAAAATAATTTTAAAAAAATATCCAAGAAAACGCACAGGCCTAATTCAAAATAACTACTTAAATTTCTAAGTTCAGCTCAATTACCACAACTTAAGAGCAGTACAATATGTTTTTACTATTTTCCAAGTTAAAGAGACAAAGATAACAGACACGAGTGTCCTGTCCTTTTAAAAGTATTGTTTACGTGATTCGGATAAAATACCAAATTAATGGTCGATATTAAGATGCACAAATAATGATAAAATCATCAGTTTCATTACTTTAACTTATAGCATAGAACTTAGTAAAATATTCGAGTTATTGTCATTTTTGAATTACCTTATAATGTATTGAATAGTTAAGTAACATAATATTAAATGATGTCTTGGATACGATAAGTTTATTATTTTCGTAATTTATCCATTTGTGTTCAATATCAAAATCAAAGGATATTTATATTGCAGCAAACATTTGTGATTCTTATAATTATATTTTCAAATAAAAATATATCAAATCAAATCAAACGAACATATAGTATTTCCTGTATAGTATTATTTACTTATCCTTATAATATCCGTAATTTGCTTATTCGTGATAGTGAGTCTTTAATAGGAATAAAAAACACTAATTTACATTCAAATATGGATAACATTGATATTATTGAAACCAATATAAGAATATATATATATATATATAATTCAATACACAATATATAATATAATACGCTTAAACTTAATTTAATACTTTTGCGTTAAAGGATTTAGTAAAGATGACGCCCATTTTTATATAAGTCGTCGATGGACGCCGTATTTTGCTAAATATTTATACAAAGTCCAAAGGTTCTAATTAATATCCTTTATTATTAACGCTACAAGAAAAGTCTTTAAATATATAAATTCAAATAAAAATTTGAATTTATAGCAATATATCGTGTAACATATAAACCGGGTTTGTAATTGTATGTTCTTTGTTGTAGTATAATTATATATTATAATTATTTAAAATATTTAATTGCTTATTTATTTCAAACTTAATTAACGCTCGATGTAAAATTTATATTTATATATTACGATTACATAAAAAATTGCCTATGATACATACTATAAATTAAATTGTATTAAATGGTCCATTTCAATACGGTTGTTTACAGAAACTTAAAACGTCTTATTCCTTTAAAGAAAGATAAAGTTAGTTCACCCGCAATAATTTAATATATCTCATTGTACTTTGATATATTGTTAGCGGTTATTGTAGTGTGAAACTTAAAAAAAATTTACATTACTATAGAAATTGTGAAAGTTTGTATGTTCATGACTATATTAAATTAAGAACCTATATTTATGTATAACGATGAATGTAATGGAACATTATTAACTTTTTACCATAAAATTAGGATGTTTTACGTTTTATCCATGTGTATAAAAGTAAATTTGTAAAAACAACTATTGTATAGCGAAAATTAATGGTAATTTTAATTTATAGTATAAAAAATCCATTTATAAAAATGTTTTTTATATTAAATGTGGTTTTTACAAATTATGTATTTGAGTTTTATATAACAACCAAATAATAATAAACACAGTTTCCTTCTGATAGCATACACATTATATTAAATGTAATATTTTGTCATTATGTTTCTTAATATGTTTGTATTTAATATGTATGTTTCTTCTTTTTCAATAGAATTATTAATTATTATCGGTATTTAAAATATTAGCTAAATTTTTACTTTTTAATTTATTGAAACTTTTAATTTTAACGATATCATCCATAATTACATTACTATCCGAAAAAACATCAATTTTAAATAAAATTTGTAAAACAAGTTTAAACATTTATTGTTTTTAAACTATCAAATACAAAATAAAATTAACAATATTATACAAATTATTGCGTTAACATACCAATAATTAAAAGTTATTAAATCGTGTTTAATGGACCATTAA
Source organism: Geopemphigus sp. TES_GeoC_2020 (assembly GCA_025469175.1). Classification (NCBI taxonomy): domain Eukaryota; kingdom Metazoa; phylum Arthropoda; class Insecta; order Hemiptera; family Aphididae; genus Geopemphigus; species Geopemphigus sp. TES_GeoC_2020. Next base: position 19,945 of record JAIPRN010000957.1, on the reverse strand, counting down.
GATCGTTCCGAATCATTTAGTTATTAAAGTTCATTATATATACAATATAACATTCACTGAAATTGCAATTACGATGTATACTTGAGTGATTTGCTATTTATTAATATTATTCGGTAAAATATTAAGTTTTTTTTAATTCTAATTTTTATTTTTTGTCCGTCATTAAGTTTATGTCACTTTTTGGATACGCGAAAATCAAATATACTCGTAAAACATATATTACTTAATAATATTTCAGTATAATATAATATCCTTGTCTGTAAATATAGTATACTAGGTATATAATTACGAGTTATATCTAAATATATAATAATATATATCCATGAGGTAATTCTATGTTGTCTAATATTATTTTGCCTTGAAGGATATTATTTTATTACGTTATAAAAGATTCGAGTTTCAACCATTAAGAAAACGCGACACCAAAATTTGTAATTTTAGTATCCATTATGTAAAATATAAAAATACGTTTACACGAATTGACCATAAATGTTTAAAGAATATTATTATAGAAAAAAAAACATCTGGTAAGAATTAAAAAAAAGAATTAGTTTGCGTACCTAATTGTCAAATAAAAATGAACTTTAAATATTATTTAGTTAAATAAATAAAGATTTCAAATTATTTAATATCATATGCTCATATTTTGTATGTTGTACTCTGCCTTAAATTATTTGTCAGTGGTATATATATGTAAATATACTGGTTGATTTTTTGTGATACCTGTATGAGTTACAAATTTGACAAATATTGGTTTGACACGTCGTTAATTTCCAAATCAGTGTGAGAGATGTATGTATATGAAATGTATATTTATTGAACTTTTTGTGTTATTTAAAATAGACATGTTTTCTGATATAAATATATTCGGTTATATAAAAATTTCATATTAAAGGGCACTCATACGTTCAATATGAAATATATAACATAAATTATTTTTAAATTGCTATAATGAATATCTAATTATGATATAAATAATATAATTAAAATGTTTTTAAACAATCTGATCTATATCTAAACAAAAAAGTATACAAATAGTGTCGTGTTATTTTTTATTCTTACTATTTTCACATAACTAGTCTAGAAATATTTTTTGAAGGCATTTTTCTTTTCCTAATCTCGTATTAATTTTGTATAATATATAATATTATAAAAACAATCTTTATGTCATTCGGTTTATTTCTTTATTTTTTAAAACTATTATTTTTATATTACGCAGAAGCTAGTTTATTTACCTATCAAGCATTTATTTTTGAAAGCGCAAATTTATATGTAATTTAGAATGAATTTAAAAACAACTACTCTAAGTTCAATTTGTTTCGTAAAAAAAATTTTTTTACTCTTATTGCTATAGTTTGTAAAAGTAATTTTTTTATTTTACCATGCCAATGTTTAACTGCATATTTTGGACTTTTTACGTATATTTTTGAATGCATGTTTTATAGTGTTTTAACGCCATATAATGTTGCACAAATGTGGTTAGAATTTAAAATTGTTGTAATCAATGAAATATACTTCAGTGTTACGTTATATCCAGTCAAATATTTCTATCTCAAAAAGAATATTCATACTATATTAATAACCTTGTTTTGATAATTTACAAGCAGTTTATGTTTGATTTCTATATAGACACAAAAATAAATAATCCATTATTTATAATATATAATTTTTTATTGCACTATGATAAAATTATTTTATACTAACAGACAAATGCACAAATATTTGTAAATTATTTTAGTTTAATTATATATGTATAAATGAATATACATATGGGTTGATAAAGTAAATAATAACGTAAACTTTTTATTTAATTTATATATATATATATATATATATATATATATATATATATTTACACATTTATATAAATTAAAAAAATTATTTCAGCCTAACTTAAGTTTTGAGTTTAGATATACACTTGAATATATATATATAGCATATAGATATATTATGATTTCATAAAAATTAATTTACAGAGAACCATTTATTATGTACTGTTTATGTTTAGGTAAAATATATTATCTAACACAATGTTATTTACATAATAGATCGTAAAAACAGTGTTAGAAATAAAATTGAAATTTGTTATTCATCGAATATTTAACATAATCATTTGAAACAGATATTCACGTTTAACGAAGTGGATTTTTTTAAATGATCTAAAACGATTTTATTCCAAGTTTGAAAATGTAAAAGCGTTAATCAAAACTTATATTTACTAATATTTTATATAATTTAAATTAAATCCTTCAAATAACAATTTGTCAAATTAATTTTATCATTATTTTATTAACAATGTATATTATAACGACATAAAATTATTTAATTTAATATAATATTTTTGTCCTATAAATAAAAGTTTTAATAGAGCATTGGTAGGAATAAATATGTAATAAAATTATACCTAATAATTATATACAAAATAATACACATATGACAAATATATTTTATCTGTTTATGCTCGTTTATACTCATTTATTATTATTAGTTTTTTAATACCTTTTGACTTTTTGTTATTGATACATATGTTAACTGTTAATTTAATTTTGAAGTAAATATAAAAAAATTTTATCTTGCAATAGCCGTAAGACTTTCTTGTGCCAACTCGTACTCACGTAAAAACCTTCAACAGGCTGTACTTGTTTTATTCCGTTTAAATTCATATTCACTAAATCCCTATGATTTTTAAAATAATTTAAAATAGTCAAAAATATGATTTAAATAAATTTAGTAATCAAATCAAATTGAGAATAATATAAACATTTTTATTGGTCGTCTAACAATCAATTCTAGTACATTTAACTCTCATATAATCGAGGGTTCAATTATATTGTTATAAGTTGTCTTTTTTTGTTAATAAGCTCTTCACGAGTATATGTTTAAAAAAACGTTACATCTTCGCTTAATATTGTCATATTTCAGTCCCAAAATTATGTATATTAAGTGAAATATAATTTATTATATTATGTTGTATGCAATAATGGAATGTTAATGAAAATAGTTTGAGATAATTTTAATAATCTTAAAAACCTATAAAATATAAGTACAGTAAAACATAATTATAGTTATGGAAAAAATATTTAAACGTTATCCGTTTTAAATAAAAAATGACCTTCCGGAATTTATCTTCATTAAATCGATTACATTTTTATGGTTATTAAGAACATGCTTCTATGACGTATGTTTGAAATTAGTGTGTTCACCTTAGTTCGTTTTTAATTGAATTCAGGGAGGCCTGGTTCGTAAATCACTGACTTGAGATTCAAGTACACGGGTGCCAGAAGAAGTCAAATGCAAGTTTTGGTACAAAACGACTATGTCCTTACAATTTATTGGTTAGGTGAGCACGGTCTCTTGAATCGAAAATTAAACTTAAAACGATAAATCTCCGCCGGGTAACGTAATGAGATAACGCGGGCCGTGGGATACGGGGATACTGGCGACACGGTGGCTGGAATAAAAGATACTGCGGATATCTTGGTTGAACGACAGTCTAGACTTTTGAAATACATGCGAATGCACTTGGCAATCTTTTCCTCTTTTCTTCCTAAATGTATGTTTAAAAAAATAGACCAAAAAAGGGACAAATACTCGTTAGAGCATTTTATATATTTTTTCACACTATTGTGAATTAGCCTTATTTATTTTTTCTCTTTTTCGTTATCTACAATATTCTCGTATCTCACATATAATGATTTATCGTAGTCTTTATAGTACAACATCTTTTACGTGTCTTATGTAACAACCTTGTGCTTCTTAAAAATACCCTTTGATGATTAATTTTAATTTAAAATTAAATAGTTTCGAACTCATCGATTTTATATTATATGTATGCTTTAGAATGTGAATATGCTTTTTTTTATTACTTGCATTCATATCTATGAATCGTTTATACTGTGAAGTTATAAACCTTAATCAGACTTATTTTTGTTATATAAAAACGTTTGTTTTATATTTACAGTAAACAAAACGAAATATAACAAATTAAAATTCGCATAATTTCATTTGAATTTAAGAATAAAATATAGTTGTTGTTCGTGTACAGTATAATAAATGAAATAAAAGAAATACGCCTATTGTGTTTAAAATAGTAAAATACACGTGTCATTTAAAATAACCTGTTCCAATTTTCAAGCATCCGCTATTATTTAATACAATACTATTTTTTTTAATATAGAAATTTATGACGATATTTATGCTAATCAATCGTAGATAATATTATATATATATATATGGCATCCCAAAAAGATTTATTCGATTTCAGTAGACCATATATCTCAAATTCAGAGTCTGTTATTAACAAACAAACAACCATCTAAAACAGGTAATTCCCAAGTTATTTTTGGTTCCTGTCTAATACTTTGCATTTTAGGCATATCTAAACCGGGTGATGCGTCTCAATCAATTATTGTCGAAATGCCGATCGAGCAACAGAAGGCGTTTTATGTGATTCGTTTTAAATAGTTAGAGTCTATGTGATTGTACACATCAGTCAATCTTAACCATATTAATCTCTAGAAACCGAAAATTTTTAACGATGACCTACTACAACTATGGATCGAATATTGTGGCACTGCCCACGTGACATTTTGCCCTTGGTCACCCCGTTCACCTGACCTATGGGCTGCAATGTTCTTCTGTTAGGCGTATAAAAAAAACACTAAATTCTTCATTTCCTCAAAAATTTCGATGAAATAAAAATCACTTTACAAATACCAACAACTTGATTATGGTAAACACGTTTCAACAATATTATGAAAAATTTGACTATCGCTCAAAAATATGCTACACGGTCATATTGAACACTTGTTAATATTGTTATAACAATTTAACGAAATCGTAAGCTTCTATGATTTATACTTACTTGTAGATACTAAAATTTTATAATTATCATGATTTTTTGAAATCAAATGAATCTTTTTGGTTAACCTATATTATTAAAAATTATTTTTTAATATTAAATACAGCTAATAAAATATATAATTTCAACTTCAATTTTTTTTTTTTATATAAAAGGAATAACTTGTATTATATTTTAAGAAACACTATTAATTTTTATCATCGATGAACTTAAATAATTATAAGTCTTAAATACAATCAATTTAATAACAAACATATATAAAAGAAATCCTATATATTATGCAATAGCTAGAAACTTATATATAAGAACCATGAGTTTTAATATCAAAATTATTCTATTTATATATAAATTAAATTGATTTTAAATTTAATTTATACGTCATGTATGGACAAATTAATAGAAAAATACAGAAATATTAAATTATATCTAAATTTTCGAAAATATACCTACAGATTTATTGAAAGTAGATAGAAATGTAAAACAAATTTTTAATATTTGCAATTTTTCATTTTGTGATTCAACAATAATGATTGTACTTCATAGGTATTTTTAGAAAGAGAATGGTATTATCGTTACTACGATTATAAAGGAAGAAAAAAAATTTTCAAGTGAAATTTAGACTATATGTGTCGTAACATATTTTAATTAATTATACACGAGGGGTATTTAAAATTTTATAAACTCCAATAAATAGTAATTTCAAATGATATTCTTTTCATCGATTTTTTTTTTTTGAAACGTATTCAATAATACATTTAATAATAAAGATTTAATTAAACAATGAAAATGTAACATAAACAGTTATTTGTATTTTTTGATATTATTCGAATCGCATAAGCTCTATCTTTTAAAGATATTCGTTTATAATAGTTTATAAGAATAAAAACAAAATCAAAATGCCTTTTTTTTAGAACTAGTTTTTAAGTATGTTTTAAAATTATTATGTCGTACGTAACAATATGCTATTTTTATTAATTTAATCGATTTCAAATTAAAACATATTTTATTCTATTATTATTATTACATTGATAACAATGTTATTTTGTATAAATAATTGTATTTCACAAGAATCAATTAACAATATATATATATATATATTAAAATAAAAATCAAATACATTTGAAAAATGACAAATATCATGACACGTAAAAAATAAATTAAATTTTTATTCTATTTTATAACGTTTTTATTACTGATTTTATGTGTTATATAATAAGTATTTTTCAGCGACAAGTAATATTTTTCCTGGACCTACAAAAAGAAATAAAAAAAGAAAAAACTCGCTTTAAGTAGTTGTACTCGCCGAACTCTACTTGTATAGGAGAATGTTTAATGACCCGTAATTCCTGTTGGTTGTACTGCTAAAAGGCTTAAAGTGAAATGTGTCTTATCACGAAAATCATCAATCTCAATACGATATAAAGAATAAAAAAAAAATTTAATATTGTGATTTAAAGACCGAAAATGATAGAAAAAAAAATGAGCAATTTTCAATTTAAATAAAAGATTTATATTAACAAAATAAAAAAAATAATGACCTGAAACGGAATTCGTTTATGTAAGCGTTTAAAATAAGTCGTTTAAGTTATGAAATAAATTAAATTTTTCTATAATATTTTTTAGGTTTATTTGCCTTGAATATCATTCAAAAAACAAAATAATTTATTCATTTTTATACAATTCGTAATTCATATATGGATTGTCAAGGAAACATTTTGTATTTTAGCCATTAATAAGTTTAAGATCTAGGTCTTAGACTAGGTAAATATTTTTATATAATGGAGTGTGAAGAACCAAGTATAAATGACTAATGCAAAAATTATATGATGATGCACATGGCTATATAAATTAATATATGGTTGTTGCTAATTTCTGTGTTATTATAAAATGGGTACCCTAAAAAATGTTAATTCACAAGTTATATATTACAATTTAAAATTCCGAATATATCATGTTACGATATAATTAGGTATTATTTAGGTCATAAGTTTTTAAAGCTGAAACACACAATTATAATCTCAACCTTAAAATATTTCAATTTTTATTAAAAAAATTTTAAATTTTTTTTTTATTATTTTCGATTATATTGTTTAATTAAAAATGAAAATAAAAAATATATGAAAATAAAATAATTTAATCTATCATTATTCAAATATATTCGTCTCAGTAAGGTAACTTTTACTTATATATTTAAGTTTATATTAACAAATAAATGGCTTTACATTTTTATAGCGATAAATTATACATAAAAGATGCTTGCACTTTATTTATTATGCTTATTTTATGTTGATATATAAATGGGTAATTTATTTGAAAAAAAATTATTTTTCCCTTAGCGCAATAAATTTTTTTTTCAATAATCTCTTATTTATTTTATTAAAATAACATGTAATATGAATGTGTGATAAATTAAATAATTATACTATGAAATGTTTAACATTAGTTACTCAACGCGTTCTTTTATTTACATTCATTTGTGCTACGATAGAAACAATGTTTTTATTTTAAATAAACGCTTACACATAATTGTAAACGTACACAATTGCGTGAGCTATATTTGACATTTGAATATATAAATATCTAATACATTTACCGAAAACGGCCAATGATAAATAGGCGTAAATTTTTACGTTTTGACTCTGTTGTTAATATTAAACATACGATTTCCGTCTGGTATTTAATATTGAGAAAAAGCATTGTTATATATAAAATGTCTGTCAAATAAGAACGAATAAAATATATAGTTTGACTTCTCTATAGTATGCTATTCATTTTTATTTTTTACGTTCTAAAATTGTTATACGAATATGTTTTTTAATGCAAATAATGCACTAATAATTGCTTTTATTTATTTAAATAAGAAATTTCGAAAACTAGCTCGCTATTATTTTTCATCAGTGACTTTAGAATACAACAGTAAACAAAAAATAAATAAATAAAAGAGCAATTACACGGAAATGATAAAATTAAACCATAGGACAATCTATGTATAGTATACAATATAAATATTTCATGTAATTATTCATGAGTCACGGGATTTAGGCGTTGCCAGTTATAAGCCTCAAGTTAATTGCTTTTTAAGGGAAACTTAATCACCAAAATAGCATAGCATCGCCATCACGGTCGTTTTTCGTTTTTGATTGGCATATTATGATTTTCAACCTTCTTCGTAATTACAAAATAAATAAACATAAAAACAAAAGAAAAAATAAATACAAATAAAATGAATAAGTATTAAGTATTATTTTTGTTCAAAAAACAAACTCGCTTTATTCATTCTGAGTATTTGATGTAAAACAAATATTAATTAACAATACAAATTTCATATATTCAACTGAAAAAAGTGTCCTATAAGAATTTTACACCAGACATTACTTATTTGTAATTTATGGAAAAAATATTTCTAAAATTGCCTAATAATTTATATGGATATGTTATGTATCGACACGCGAATAAATTATAGTTTTTTAATAAATTCGGCTTAATTCTGAAAAATAATCGATATATGTAAACTAATTTGTATTATTGGAAACCGATTGATATTAGACGTACAAATAAAGAAAATTTTCGGGATATGGTTTTCTTAATTCTTATTTATTTTCTGGGAAGCACACACGCACGCTCAAAGAAATACCGAGTGAAAATAATTTTCTACCCTAAAAACGAACGAAAAAAATCTGGGGTGACAAAATGAAAAACGTGCCACAACGCGAGAACACGTACGTTTAATAAATAACATTTTCCGGGTCGTTATCATTTTTTTTTCCCCGAGTTGGTAATTTTTTGCAAACGCGATATAAACGCGACGAAAAGTAAAGGTTAGATGCGATGTGACCATAATGACTGTTCAGCATAGAGATTAACACAAGTTTAAAAGTGAACCGTTAACACATTTATTATTGAAATATTTTTTGTATACAAACTTATTCGTTAATTAGGAAAAGGTCACAATAGTGATATTGTCATAACTGGTAACAATTTATCCGCGTATATAGATTCATTAACATTATTCTAAATCGACGCTTGATATTATTTGTATATGATATACCCTATACGTTCTTTAATAATAAATACCTGTTTTAAATATGTAACTTTTTTAATTCACACAAAAGAATAGTTAAGTTAAATTCAAATTTATTTCTATATATTTTGTTAATTTCAAACGTTAACAGCAATTTGTAAATAATATACTCGATAAAATATTGACTTTTATTTAAATGCTAAAATTTTACGATTCGCAATAAAAAACAGTATAATAAATGAAATATTCGTCTTACCGGCAACCCATAAATTATTAGCGATACTTTAGCTTTTGGTATTACCAATATTATTGCATTTTAACATGAAGCATCTACCCTTAGATGAAAAGAACACGATGTAAATACATTCAACTTAGAAGATATAACGTATTAAGTTAAGAGTTAAATTAAATGAAAGTAGAACGTTATTTTTTAAACTTAATTTGAACCTCATTCTTTAATGCGCAGCCATTTCAATAATAGCAAATATGAATCAAATGTGTACAGAGTCAACACCCGCGAATAAAGTATTTCGATTTCTTTATTATTTAATAAATTTGTATTTACAGATTTATATAATATTTTAGAACTCACAAAATGTATTAATTAAAATTGCATAACACATACGATGAAAATAATGAGTAACTATATTATAATGGTATTTTTATTAGTTAAACGTAATATTGAAAATTGATGCATAATTATTGTTTACAATGAACTTAGAATATCCATACAATATTGTGTTATCCACAAATTTACATATATTATTTATATTAAATAACAGTGATGCAATATTTTCTACGCATATAAATGAAAATTTAACCAATTTGGCTTTGAAGTCACGAGTATTTATTATTGTACTTGTAAATTGTTTTAATTTGTAACCAATATTTCTCAAGTCATGTACGTGAAAAGGAAATTTAACACTTTCGTGAAATTAACATTTTCTTAACTGGTTTTCTTTATATATATGTATATAAGAAATTACAATGTTTTATAATATATAAATATGTTTACGATACAAAATAAAAATATTTAGCAATTATGTGGCTATATTTGAATTTTAAAAAAAACGTTGGAGACGAAATATATTTGATTTATTATTATCTAGTTCGATAGTGTCAGAAATATCTACAAAAAATAGTAGAATATATTTATAAATATTGATACAAAAAGTTCACAATTGTTTATTTCTAATGCTTATTCAATAATAGAAACAGAAATTTATTATTATTATTTATGTACTCTTCACCGAAGTACAAAACAAATATTTTTTAACAAAGCAAATTCATAATAATCATAATAATAATCAAAACGTATATATAAAAAAAAATAATAACCATTCACTTCTCATATCAATACACTTAGTCTTATTTAGCAGTTTTCACCGGAATTACCTATCTAAAGTGCCGTATTGACAATAAAACGTTCAAGGACTCGTGAATAATTTTTAAAACTTCTTGGATTTTGGCTATGTACAAAAATGATCATTATGAACTGCCATAATAAAGCTTTGAAATGTTCAAACGAAATAATTTGTAATAACTCTTTTTTCGTTATAATTTATTATTTACGAACTATTAATAGTATAGAATATATATATATATATAAGATTATCAAAAAACATTTTAATATGAACGTCAATACTAAAGGTACCGCATAACTAGTAAATGATTGTGTTTTTGCTTTGAAATAAAAAAATTGTTCATAAGCCTGGAAAATATCCTAAGCAATGCAGACAGATATTATAGTAACGATTTTTAAAATAACAGATTTACGTAATATGTTATAAGATAATACGATATATATCCGGCCAAATTTTCTAACTAATACTTACCGCGCACATTTTGACAGAACTATATAATTATATTAAATGTGTATTATTCAAAATATACGTTTGGAATGAATTTATTAGTAATTTTATGTGAGACATTTTGAATTCGTCACTTTTTATTAAAATTAATCGAATACGATTTAATAGACAGATATTTATGTTGATATCAACGATATTGATAATAATTACAACGACGACATTTATTCGCGTAACATTATAACGACATGAGCATTTAAGTTTTTCAAAAATATTAGCTATGAATATAACACATGTAACACAAACACACACACACGCGCGGTAAAAAACCAATGTCATTTTACTCGGAGATTATTTTTATAACGTTAATAAAATATAACATTTGCCCCTATCTGATGCTTACGTGACTGTTCTACGCGCGTAGTACCACTGAGAATATTATGTTTTAAACAATAGGGGTTTAACATTGGACCTTTGACGCATATAGTGTGGCATCCACATTTCCGGAACCATACTTCTTTCACGCCCCTCACCATACCCTATTCTCCCTGTCACCCGACGTTGTAACTGCCACACCACCATAATTTCCTCTACTCAATAATATGCTGCATCCGTTGAGAACCCTTCAACCATTAGTTGAGAACAAGCACGACTTTTCGGTGACAATCCGACACGTCGATTTAGTATACTACGTGATTCGAGCTTCCCTGTTACCGAAAGTTAACATAATTTATCTTTTAAAACAAAAGACAATATGATAAAATGTAAATAAGCATTTACATAAATCATATTGTACATGTAAGTAAAATTATTAATATATATATTAATGTAATTTTCGAGCATATATTGTTCTGATATTTTAACCTAAACGGTGTATTTGTGAATATTTTATTGCCAAGAAATACTATAATTTTAATTTTATTTGTGACATACTTATCAGTTTAGTTTGTGGAAAATTATAAGTTTATATTATTTCATCAATTACACGATTAAATTATTATAACTTATATAATACAACGAATTTCTTAATGAATATACGAGTTTTTGATAACACTTTATAATACTTAAAAATTAAGATGTTCAACAGGTTATTAATTTATAAAACGCTTACCTCTTTTTTCTCATAAATGTTATTTAATTCCTTAAATTTAAGATCTTTATTCAATAAATTATTTAAGGCATTTTTTATATAATATTTTTGAATATTCAATTTTATAACGTATTTAATTGTGTTAAAGAAAAAAATTGTTAATAAATAATATTAATAATAAATATTATCTTAAACCAGTAATAATATTTAAAAATATGAATTCTAGTTGCTTTTGTATTTAATATCTTTAGACATGTTATTATATATAATAACATTTAAACTCAGTTTTTTATATATTTAAATTTTATCAAATCTTATTCACTTTTTATTTTCGAAAAATATTCGTATTATTTATTTTATATTAAAATAAAAAATTATTTGTAGCGTATTTTCGTTTACGTACTGAATATTAAAAAAATAGCTTATTTATAAATTTTAACTATTTATGATTGAACGGACAAAGTAAAGCGAATTTATATATACCACAATTTATCTCGTAATTAAAATTTTCTTAGAATATATAAATACATTACTTGTGCACTTCTGTATATTTAGGTATATGACGGATGTAATGAAATTATTTAACATTATAATATTAAGCATAAATATATGATTTCAAAGTAAAATCGAAATATGTATTGTTTAAAGTTACTAATTGAATGGTGACAACTATATTAAATAATTATGTTAACTTATAATCATTTTAATAAGAAATAAAAAAAAATGTATTTATTATAAAATGAAGTAAACTTAAAATTAAAAATACTTAGAAAATATTAAAATAATAGAACCTTCTATTTATATATACTAATGTCTTTGTTATTAATTGTTTGTCCCATATGCTTTCTTATACGATGCAACTGTTTTATATGAAATTTTATATTGAGAAGTTTTTGGGCACGACAAGTGTTATAGTGGTATGTATTATACTTAGTGTGAATAGCGCATGTGCCTCACGACAGAAAATTTATTTTTAAAGAAATATCACAACTTCCTACAACGTTAATTGTATTTTACTCGGGGATTATATGTTTGCAAAGCCGCTACTATACTCTGAAGTGCCAACACGAATTGATTCATCTAATTTTCTCAATTATTAAATAGAATTAAAAAATTATCAGTAGTTGAGTGCACGCGCCATATCAGCTGCCAAATACAACGATGTAATGTCATCAATTTCAGTATTCAAAACGAAACCCCAGCCGAAGCCACTTAATATAACTCCATCGATACTGTAACGACCAATATGTAGGTGTCAATTATCCAACTGAATACTTGAATTCACCTTGCTTGGCGCAGCACGTTTTAACATTAAAAATTAACGTGACTATAATTCTTCTCCGAAATATTAATCCATCACAAATTCGCTAAAGTACCAAAATTTAAGCTAACATGTTGATCAAATGAATCGTTAAAGCTAACAATTTTAAATGAAAAATTTGTATGAGGTAATTTATAGTCGACACGCGGCCTAATAATTCCGACATATGTACTAAACGTGTCTAGCAGTTTCCGGTGCGACTCACATTTGCAATAACAATCATTAAAGCGCAAGGGGACAATCGCTACAAGTGTGTGGACTAAATTTGGATAGTATACGCTCTTACATTGACAGTTGTATATGGCCTGATTACGCCTCAGAAAACCTTCGCACTTGATGGATTACAAAAAATGTTGTGTGTCCAAGAGCACTTCAATAAACATAATAAAAATACAAACACTTTCTTTATGTAGTTTTGCGACATATACCGGATTAAGCAAATAATATTATAAATAAGATAATTTAGGAATAAGATTAAATGATATATGTATATTAAAATCAGCAGTTTAATAAACTATAACCACCTTTAAATCGGTAGTCATATTTGATCTTATTACGTATAGTTTATAATTCGAGTCTCCTTGATAGAGTGTTGATTTTATACAAATATTTTATTTTTAGTTTACAATTGTTTGAACGGTATAACTTTTAAAACATGCATAAAGACTATATACTATATTAATCAATTTTGAATTGAACTCTGATGGTAACTTTAATATGTAATTTTGTCAATTCATATAAAAAAAATATGAAAACGTCGACAAAAAATAAAAATAAACGGATACAAATTAAATTTTGGGCAGAATTATTATTAGAATCGGTTAATTTGTCTACGCTTTTTTAATTTAAAATACTAACGTATAAAACTGACTTATTCTCTGATAAGTGAAAAGAAATAATTAATTTTAACTGAAATCACGTGTACGGAAGTCAAAGATTTAAATTATCACTATAATAAATCCGTTCTTTTTGTTCTTAATATATAAAATTGTATATAATAAAACATCGTTATTGTATTCTATTTATAACATTTAAATTATAAATATTAAATACCAACTTCGAAATTTAGATATTTTATTATTATTGCTATAATCTTAATTGTATACAACTGTAGTTATTATTAGAATATATATATATATATATACATTTAAATATATTATTACAAAATGATAGATCAAGTAAAAACTTTTGAATATCGAACGTAAATATTATGCTGTGTAAATCTTAAACCTATACTAAAGTCGGTAATTTGCCATAAATTGTGGTGTGGTATTTGGACCCTAAAGTTAGATAAAATATCGTTTGAAAACGTATTTTAAATGGTAACAAGCCGGATTTAAGGCAATAAAATCTGAAGAAAAGGAACTAATAAAACAAGAAGAATGGCCGTTATCTACCGGGTATAATAAAGGTCTTTTACAGGAGACAGAGATAAAATCCGTAAGAACCGATTCAAGCCGACTTAGTAAATAGTGAAGGAGGAGAAACCTTCTCGTCTATAATGTGTTAATCAGTTATTATTATATTACGTGCGCTATTCCAAATAATGCTGATTTTTAATCAGCCATCAAAATAATATCAAAACAGCATCAAGCAGTGCTTAATTTCCACGTGACATAATTAATGTTATTTAAATAATTTTTGTTGAAAAATTTTAATGCCTACGTAACTAAAACAACATAAGCAAATATCGATAAAATACGAAATATTTAACGAATGCTAAAAGTTATAATGTTAAAATCCTTAGGTTAATGTAATTGTTGATTGTAAGCTATATCTCTACAGGCAATTAATTTAACATCCAGATATATGTCTCTTTTTTCGGAAAAAACTATACTATACCGACTCACAAAATTATTTGTACATGATTTATTACTATACATAATTTTATATTCCATGTTTACTAGAAACAAGATAAATATGTACAAAATAGTAAATATATATCTCGTTTTCATTAACCTATTTATAATATGAATTAATAACTGAAATTTAGTAATGCCATTTTTCAATATTAAACCTGTCAGGTATATTTTTTATTAAAATAAAAGCTGATTTTGACCCAAACCTAATATTTTATAATTATTTCCGTTTTTAAAATCTTAATTTTAACTCAAATTGAAAATTTCATTTCATAAAACAATAATATTAATATTAAAAATATATTAAGGTTAAATTACCGCTTATTTAAAAATTTATTATGATTTGTTACATTATTTAACGATATTATTAAGTAATACATATATTTTTTTTATTACTATAATAACGTGTATGAATACCTAATTAATTACATACAAAATGAATTACCGAAACATATTCTTGTGTGTGTGTGGGTGTGTTTATATACAAAAAACGATAATATATTTTTAAAACTGAACAAAGTAAATTGATATAAATGATAAATGTTTTAAATTTTAATGATATCAAATTTCTGTAGTATTTATACTTTAACACACAATATAATATATTAAAAATGTATATTTTGTAAGATATCAATACACCGTACATAAATAAATTTATAAATAATGAAAATATTTTATTTGTATTATTATTAACTCGTAATTTAAAAATACGTCACAAATTAATTTGTTAATCATATAATGAAAAGTATTTTGATGAATGTTTATTGCAAGTACGTACATAAATATAACGTTTAACCAAATTTATTTCAAAAATTTTAAATGTTGTGTTTTACCAGATATATTTTTGGAAATTTTTAGGCAAATAGGATTTATTTTATTAAAAAAAATTAAATGTACTAATGCATAATTGTACTTGGAAAAATATTCAAACAAATGGTTGTGAGATGTTTTGTATTATAAAACAGTATAAATATATTTAATACTCAAACAAAGTCGTCATAAAATAATAAAAAATACAAATGCACTAATAGGATGAAGTTTTTTATGACATTGTGCTTTGATACTGAAGTTCTAAATTACAAATTGTTATGAAGAATTGTATTCGTTATGATGCAAAAATACATATATTATAATTATATATATTTTAAAAAGTTTTGAGTAAAATATTAAATTTTGTTTCTTTTTATACAAATATTTTTAGCGCGATTTTTAATATGAATTATTTAAGAGTATTTATGTTATAGTTGTAGGGTAGATATTTAATACCTAAATTACCTAATTACTGAATTTTTTCGAATCGATAAAATAAAATAAATATATTTAACATATATTTTAAACGATATTTACAGTTTAATATTCATAAACTCTAGTCATTCATATAACCAAATCAATCAGTCCAATCTCTATAGTAATTAATTATTTTTAAATGTTTAATCAAACCACAACATTTTTGTTTGCTTCATTAATATTTCAACAACTTGATATTTATGTACGCAATGTAAATACTTTATAATATTTGCTGAATTTTATTTCATTAAAAATTAAAAAAGTAATGTCTAGTTGGATTTTTTTTAAATAAATATGTTGTATGTAGCACACAGTATACCAAATGCACTATTCACGTGACAATTATATTTTAATAAAATCGAAACTATATTAATTAATACTCGAACATAATAATGTAATAATTAATAAAACTTATTTCTTTACGAACAGATAATTTAAATATTATTCTATATTTGGAATACAATAAAGCAAAGAAATATAAGATCAATAATTCCTACCTATAAAATACATGTAAGATATTTTATTATGTGGTAAAAAATGTGATTTTCGAGTTAAATATTCTCTAAAAGTACAACAATACACTATTTTTCACAAAATATACTAATAACGAGAGTTTAAATTTAAAAGCCCTAAAAATTATCACACTAAATTATCTACTCTAAACATAGAGTAAAAAATCGTCTTTAACCTCAATATACCTTTAACCTATAATAATCATTAAACATTTTTTAAAAATAAAAAATGAATATTTTTAAATAAACACAATCGCGATATAACATCTACTGCTTAAACAACTATCCAAGTTATAGAGATGCATTGCAACCATTAACCGCACTGCCCAGAGGTAAAAAAACTTATCGAAATCATAAATAAATAAAACGAATGAAAATTAATACGGATAAAGATTATTTAAATCTATTGTACGAATAAATAATATTCTTAAATTGATATTTTGATACAAATTACAGAGCATCCGATTCAACAGGAGTTGCAGATCTTTCAAGGTACCTCAGACCGCAATCAAAGCAATTAACTTTTAATGTTGGATGAAACATAGAGACCGTATGGTCCCCATGTCTTATTTAAGTTGGGGGATGTTATGAACACTATATTATAGTCAATTATAATCAATCGCACATATAGTGTTATATTATATTATAATAGTGTTATAGGCAATTATAATAATTTTCACATATTAGTGTTCATAACACCCCCCAACATAAATAAGACATGGGGACCATACGGTCTCAATGTTTCATCCAACGTTAAAAATTAATTAGGTTAATTAACAATATAATTAATAAAGGTCTACAACTACTGTTGAATCGAATGCTCTGCAATTTTATATGATATTCTGAGGTGACCCGTGGTTTCAAAATATAGGCTGGAGGTCCGATTTAATGATTTAATTTTGATGTTTTGATCCAGAGGTTCTGTATTTTCATACACAATCATGATTGAAATTCTGTACAGAATTTTGATTCATTCAACGAATTTTCGTAAAAGATTTCTATGAATTCGGACAGGTTTGTTACGTTTAAGTATAGTCACATTGTGAGAATTCTCGTGAATTTCTGTAAAAATAATTGGACCTAACCGTTTAAGTGCTAAGTTGCCCATACTGGCTTTCTCTTGTATTATGACATTGTCAGCGATTTTAAAATCTAACGGACTGATTTTCTGATCATAGCGTTCCTTAGATTTCTGTTTAGGTTTGTACTCTTGCTCTGTAACCATCATATGAGTTTCCTGCATCAATCGTTTCATCTCATACTGATAATCTTGATAATTGTACTGAGGTTCTGGATTTCGGGTAAACGATGTTAGGACTATTAGTGGATATCCATATACTACTTCATTAGGCTGGAATCCTATTGCTGAGTGTACGGACGAGTTATGGCAATACATTGTGTACGGAACGAATGCATCCCAATTTTGAAGACTTTTGCTGGCATAGTTTCTTAGATATTCTCCTACAGTTCTATGACTGTGTTCTAGACTGCCATTACTTTGTGGATGATATGGAGTAGTAAATGATTTTCAGATTTTCAGAAGTCGGCACACTACTTTAAAAACTTTACTAAGGAATTCAGTTCCACTTTCAGTCCCTAATGATTGCGGTTGCCCATGTAAACAAATAAACTGAGTTACAAAAACTTATGATACAGTGTTTGTTTCATGATCCTTGATAGCAACTGCCCACACAAATTTTGACAAATCATTCATTAATGTTAGAATGAACGAATTTCCGGAGTACGATTTAGAGAGAGGACCGACAATGTCCATGAATCGTCTGTAATATCCAGATAGTCCTAGGAAAGATTTGACTTCTTTAACATTTTTCGGAACTGGAAACTTCTGAACACATTAGATTTTTTGTTGATCTGATACACTCCCTCATTCGTGATTAGATGACCTAAATATGTGACTTCCTTCCAAAGAAATTCACATTTCGTGGGTTAAGGCTTCAGGTTGTAATGACGAAGTCTCTGAAAAATTTCTATGAGTTTCTGAAAATGATCTACGAGGACTTTTGCGTATATTATGATATCATCCAAATATACAAATCCTTTAATCCATTTAACCCGACAAGGACTGTGTTCATGAGTCTTTGGAAAGTCTTTGGTGATTCTTTTAATCCGAAAGGCGTGTGTAAGAATTCAAAATGTCCTTTATTTTTAGAGAAGGTAGCTTTTTCTTGGTCAGCAGGATTCATCGGAATCTGATAAAAATCTTGTGCTAAGTCCAACGAGATGTAATATTTAGATCTCCCCAATTGGTCTGGAATATCTAAAATATTTGGAAGTAGGAAAGCATTCCCCACCGTAATTTCGTTGAAACGACGAAAATCGACGCAGACATGATACTTAACATTACCATGAACATCCGGCTTCTTCGGAACTACGAAGAGCGGAGCGTTCCAAGGTGAATCACTATGTGTAACTACATCTTCCCGTTCGAGGGTCTCCATTTGTTCCGTGATTTCTTGACAATGCTTGGCTGATAATCGGTACGATTTCTGATAAATCGGTTTTACCATTTCTGAAGTTTTGATTATCAATGAGAATTTGCTCATTTTCCACATGATTTTCGGCTGTAACTACCAAAAGATTTTCGGCACGAGGTTGTAAAACGATTTCTGTTCCATTAGGAATAATAATCGCCTTCGTTTGGTTGTTCATAATAATCCCATTTGTGACCACGAATAACATTCCTAGAATACCATCATGACGGACTGGAAATTCTGTATGGACTACTTGAAATTCAGTAGTAATAATTCTTGCATCTAACTGCAAATCCAAATAGGTACGTTCAAGAGTAGACACTAACTAGTCATTGACGCCTTTTTAGTGATAAACTGTGTCTTTAAACACGATTGTCTGATTCTTGAGAGAAGATATTTTTATCAGATTTAACTCACTTCCTGAATCCAAAAGTAATTTGGATGTTCAGCGGATGGTCTGATGAATAGGGCAGGTTATTATCTAATTCTGCTTGGAAGTAGAATTTAGCCCTTCCTACAATCCTTTGCAGTACTCATTCCAGGCATTCTGTTCTGAATGACCTTGTTCTTCTAAAATTGATAAAGGATTTTGCAACGTAGCTGTTGTTTGATTTTCTTCTGCCATATTTTTCTCACGTATAGATTGATTTAAGATATGTCTACTAATCTGGCTGTTCACGGTAGCTAGAACACT
>JAIPRN010000956.1:0-58671 GCA_025469175.1 Geopemphigus sp. TES_GeoC_2020 | reverse complement strand
CGAGGGATATGCCCGAGCGAAGCACACCGAAATGTCGCTCTCCCGGACAATCTGCCAGAACATGTCCTGGGCTCACCTGTCGTGGATTTAGGATGGTTTGACCCATCCTATGTCTCCATGGATGCCAAGATTGAATTGGTACGACGTTTATTTTCTCGTTCCCGGGCGCATTTGACTTGGCGGGAGAGGAATAAAAAATATGACTTACCCGTTTAAGCGCTCGAAAGTGCAGAATTTACATTCGGCTTTGATCGGTGGGTTCGTCTTGCCCCACCCCGGGAATACGTTCGCCGTATTGGATTACGCCGAACCGTACGGGTTTACTGGCCAGTTTCGGTTGACCGAACACATGCTATTTCGGCGCCGAGACGCGAACCCGCGGTGTTCGTATCACCAAAAAAACCGAACGAAAGACGACGAGCTCGTATCGCGGACACTACCACCGACGGCCTGGGCGTGCCAAGCCGGTTCGAAACCGGTGACATACGTCGCTGCTCACGAAACTTTCGTAAATAAAAAATACTTTACGAAAATCTCGCGCAACGTTATCCGGCCGTAAATGTCGCGCCGTTCGTCCGGAAATAACCGCCGGATGTTTCGGTATCATCACGTCGTGTCCGCGGATAACAATCCGTCAACCCGTTGACGAACACACACCGACATCCAGACGGTGGTCGTTTCGGCACCGACGGCGCGCGTGCTTACGAGAACCGGCCGCCGGAAAGTTCTTCACGCGACCACCCCTCCTCTGTACACTACGCCAACTGCCAAACTACCCGATCGGCCCCACCGCTCGCCTCCCCCCCCCGTGTTGTTTGGCGCGTTCGATACGTTTTCTTTCGCGTAGCGTTACCACCGCGCAGGGTGGCCCGGCCGCGCTGTACTGTTAAAAAACCGTTCGGCGGCAGCTTTCGCGCATCAGAGACGTCCGGTTTAATTTCGCGTCGTGTTTATCGCGATACCGGCGTAATCTAACGTCGCCGTAATTATAACGCGAAAATTACGGCCGCGTATTTTTGTTGCCGGCGCCAGAAACGTTTCAAACGGAACACGCACAGCCCGTACAAATATTGGCCATATTGTGTTGTAATCCCAGCTACGTGCCTGTAAATAAACGTTGTATATTATAGACGGTGTTTGTGTGTGTTTGTGTGTGTGTGGGGTGGAGAGGGGAAGGATTACCGCGAAATAATTTATTCGAAACCCTTCCGTACGAATGAATAAAACGATTATCGCGCGTAGAGAGTGCCGTACGGGTGGAAACTATCAAAAATGGTACGACGACGACACGGACAAAACGTTCGATCGATCCGAGCGGCGCGATATAGCCGCCAATGGCGTACCGTGTTTACGTCGATTCGGCGTTGGCGATTGTATAAATATTACCGACTAGACGAGCCCTTAAAAATGTACGTCGATTATTCGCGAGAAAACGCGCCAACACTCTCGTGGTCGACATATACTCGCCAACAGTGGCGTACAAACGGCGGGATAGGGTTTTGCGGATAACCCTCGTCCCGTCGAAAATTTTTATAAAAAACGACGAATCTCTCGCACGAGAAATTAACGGGTAACGTTCACGTTTCGGCCATATAAAATTAGTTTATATAAAATCACCCGTTACAAAGAATACCACGGACATTGCAATTACACTTGGGGAATGTGGATTTGATTTTTGGATGCACGACCCGGCCGTGTTAAATGTATCCTCTATTTTATAACCTCCCCCTTTATGTTATATATATATATATGTGTGTGTTATAAATACGAAACGTAACGTGGAAATGGCGAAGAATTATTTTTATTTCCAACAAATAATTATATTCTATGTAAGGACGATTATCAAAGACCGTATCTAGATGTTTGTGGAGGTTCGATATATATATATATTTTAGTTAATGCCGAATTTAAACTTTGACAATCGGATAAAAATATGACAAATATATAAGTATATTGTTTTTGATAAATACTGTTAAACAAACAAAATATATTTCTTAATACGGTGTGTAACGTAATTGTTGACTATTAATTACGACGACGATTATTATCTATTTCGTATGGCGTTTGAACAACGGGCGGCATTTCCCTATTTACAGTATTACGTTTACAATTAAAGATACGCGAAGTGTCAACAAAGATAAAAGTTACGGTAATTACGTAAATACGAATCAACAAAATTGACAGAGCGATGATAGTTCGCTAACAATTCGACCATATTTTAAGAGTGTACAAATCACGTTACGTAGTAATCACGTCCAGGTTGTCCATCCGTCGCACCGCCTCCCCTATAGCCAGGTGGATGTCCCTAATGGTGCCCCCCCTCTTAAACACCCGAATCGGACATTCAGTGACAGTCGTCTGAGACTCACGGCCGCAGTCGCGTTTTTAGTCGATAATAACGAAAAACCGACGTCTTTTTTTTTTAAACACGTCGTAATATAACGCGTTGATTAAAAACGAATAATCCGTTTACCCGTCTCGTTCGGTTCGTCCGATTTATTTATTTAAAAACGAAAGTCTGAGTACGCCCACTGCTTGTCAGCCCAGTCTCTGCGCATATAGTTTCATTAAAACTGTTTCGTAGAACCTGGAAAAACGTATAGCGGTTAATTTCGTACAAAATGTCGCTTAATTGCCGGGCGCGAATAATTTAGAGTGATTCGGTCGCGAGGATAAATAAAAACACGTTTATACGGAGAACTCATTGTATACGTTACGTCGAAAAACGTAAGACAATAATTACCGTAACCGTTTTAAATACATTTTCTAGAAATGACGCGCCGAAAAAAAAGCTAGCTAACGGTTTCCAATTTTTGTATTCGCTCCGTTCTCGTGTCATCGTCCATCTGCTCCCGGTCGATTCCGCGTGCTTGTCGTTGTATCGCCGTCTGAAATAAAACGCAACGGCGATGAGACTTTAGCGACGATTCAGTAAGACGAAATCGTATTTACGTGTACGTTTTGTCGCGTAGAGTATCTTTTCGAAATACGTCGGCAACCACGGCCACGCAATTACATTTGCTACACTGCGAACAACGATCGGGAAATATTACGCGCAATATATACAAAATATAAAATAGGTTCGATATATCATAAATGACTATAAGGATTGGTTGTTTTTAAAAATTAAATTAGAACGTTACGGGTTCGGTGCCATTTGTCTTCAACGCGTTATAGGCAATACCCCTCACTGGAATGCCCGAAGGCAGTACTTCGGACCAGTGAGTCCGTCACGGTTTATTGAAAACTACAAAAATGTTTACAAATTTGGATTTTACAATCCGATGGTCCTTAATGAGAAGGGCGAGCTATCACACCGCGTTGTTTTACCTCGCCCCCCTCGTACGTCGAATCTAATTAACGATAGTTCTTAAAAACTATCACGTGAATGGTGCGCGGTGACAGGACAATTCCCCTGTCACGGGACAGCACATTCGTCCCCGATTTAGCGGCCTCTTCTCCTGCGGCCGCGACGGTGCGACGGTGTTGTCACGCCAAGAGCCTGTCTCCGCCGTTCGGCGACTTCCTCCACCGTCAACACCGACTCGGCGAATCGGACGGCGGCGTCCCCAGCAGACCTGAGACTCGAGCACACGCTCGACCAGATCGCCCGGGCCGAATCGGACGGACTAGCGTGTCCCGTTCAAACGCCCCGCAGCGAAAGAACGTGTGGAACGTCTTCCTCGGCGTTGCCCGAACCGGCGTGTCCACAATGCGAACATCCGGGCGACGGAGCTGGTGTCTGGCAAACTTGTTCGGCAGTATGGTGTTCTCTGCGTTTCCCTGCGTACTCGCGGCCATTCAATTGTTATATAAGTGCCACATACGTGAGTATTACTCCGCATGTTTCGCACAATGGACGGTCTCCCTCGGACGTCGAAAAGCCGCGTGTTTAAAAAGGCGTGCCCCTATTCAATTGCAACTCCTGCCCTACTACTCATACCGGAGTTACTCCGTTGTTTTTTTACCGCGTTTTTAGATTGGTATTAAGCCGTTGTCACACAGAGTTTCTTTGAAATTTGAACGATCGTTCGAATATTTTTGGCGGCGAAAATGTCGCGACGGCCTACTTTGTCCGGCGACCGTTTGGGACCGACCGATTATTTCAAGCCCGACTGTCCGCGAATCGTACGCGGCGCGCAAATCGGGAATACTTTCTAATCAATAACGAGTTAACGATAACAAAGTAAAGATCGGAATTGTGACGACGTGTTGCGCGCAAAACTCGGAAGCGACGGCGTAAAAAACGTCCGAAACCGCCAGTTTTTCGTACGAAATTAATCGCGACCCGCCCAAACGGCGTCCTAATACGCGCGTAATGGAAGTGTACAAATAACGTTTATTTTATTTATAATTTCCGATATCGCCGCGGTGATTAGCCCGGGCCAAGGTGGATCGGGGTCGTAGTTTCGCCTATGATTATTTCGAGTGTATCCGATATATGCGTCAATTCGGGAATATATATATAGATATAATATTGAGTATCGGTATATTACACGGTCCAACGTCGATAGTATTTCGGGTATTTTTTCGGAATTAATAGTGGTCGGTCAAACGGCACAGGTAATGTCCACTTCGGCGAATTGAAATAAACCCGGCGGTGTCTACGTAGAAGATTTAGTCTACGTAGGCGGACAACAAACGAAATTAAAATACGGCGGTTTCTCTACGCGGCAACTAATTACGCGAAAATGATACGTTTTATCGTACGGGCGTGTGAAAAGTAAAAAGCGACAACGTACGACGTTTCACGAGAAAAGGAACGCGTTATATTATTAACGAAATACGCGCATACAGCAACTTACAAGGCCGCTACGGCGTTCAACGCGCCTATATCTAAATTACTAAACGTTACGATTGCGCGGAACGATTATTTTGTTTCAGGTACACAATTTCGTCCTTTACGAATAATAATTATCGATAATACGCTATTCGTTTAATCGAATAAACGCTATTTTTATTAACGTTTCCTCGAGATAATCGTACACTAATGAATATCGCGTTAAATTATATTATACAATTGCAAAAAATTATCGTTACAATATTACATTAAGTAATATACTATATTACGTTAAGTGATACAATATATATATATATATATATATATATGTGATTGGTTCGTCTTGGTTCGTTATATAATTGAAAAATATTGTGGCTAGACGATGGAATTTAAAATTTTTTTCGATCGATTAAAAAAACAAAAATCGCTGTTCGCGTTCCGTTCCAAAAACGATAAACAAATAACGGAAGTTTACGAAATTCGTTTCTACTCAGTTCGGCTATTAAATTAAATCGTATATTTACCTAAATACACGAATTATCATTATTCACGACGAAAATCGAATTTAGAAAATAATAACCACACGTTACCGCGAATGTTTTATATATCTAGGCGTAGACATTTTTAGCCACTACGCGAGTTCAAATTGTTTTTCTTATACTCTGTGGACGTTTTAAAAACGTGGCCGTACTACACGGGCGACAATCGTTGTACAGTGAAAACACTAAACCTAAATTATAGTCGTTCCGACGGTATTCTATAGCTAAAGGGTGTTTATCGTACCGCGATGAAACTAAATTAAATTTCGTAAAGAAAAACGTCGAGTTCGTAACTTTGAACTCGATTCTCGCCGTAATTCTAACGCAAAATAATCGTACATAATGTGGCGCGGCAATAAACAACGCGTATGGAAACGGTTTATTTTGCAAAACAAACGTATCAATATGACGCACGTTAACGATACAACGACATTATAATTGTTATAAACGTGTATAAAGAATTCGTGATAAATAATATTGAAAAAAAACCGCGTTTGTCGAATATATCAAAGGTATAGAAATAACAGTCAATTACTCGTGAAAACGAATACGGAGTCTAGACATCAATACTTAAGAGGAATTTCGATTCGAGTGTCTTTTTGATAAGATATTGTTATACAACGGGTATCTATAAATTGTATCAAATATATATATACATTTTCTTTATAACATATATTACGTGTGACGCGAACATAATAATAAAATCGTGTATATATATGGGTGTCTGCTGGTGTCGAATTTGTAGGTATATTGTCAGGAAAATAAACAGGTTACAAAATAATTTAAATCTAAATTGCGATTTGGTTGTCTTTATATAATACGTATGTACACTCGCGTAGAGTTATTTATGCCGATAAACGAACGATATATTATAATGTACTTTATAACGCGACAGATTAGATCCTAAGATTAGGTATACATGTCTACTCTTTTATCTAAAAGATAAACGGATATCTAACCGTTTGCATTTTCTATTTTTTAACTACAAGAATTTCGTATTATATACACGATATTGTCTTTGCGGTAAACGCATTTTAGCACCGATTTAGCGAAAAAAATATAAATTAAAAAATGACTGGACGAACGTACCGAAAATCGTAGTAAAAAAAAGTTTTTGGCAAATCGATCGAAGAGCGCTGATAATTTGTCGGCAAACATGTAATATATATATATATATTTATTTATACGGATACAGATATTTTTGGAATTACCGCGTTAATAAAATAATTATAGTACTGGCCCGTCGG
Organism: Geopemphigus sp. TES_GeoC_2020; assembly: GCA_025469175.1. Lineage (NCBI taxonomy): Eukaryota > Metazoa > Arthropoda > Insecta > Hemiptera > Aphididae > Geopemphigus > Geopemphigus sp. TES_GeoC_2020. The sequence continues at coordinate 52,105 of JAIPRN010000956.1, read as the reverse complement.
AGTACAGTAGTAAGAAAACAATTTATGAACGATAATAACGTTATTGTTGGTTCGTGTTTATGTCAGCGGTTAATATCCTTAAATCTATTTTCGTGTCGACCGTAGAGTGTATGCCAAAATATAAACGATCTTTTCAACTCATTAAAATCGACGCGTTTTTAATACGAAGCGAAAACGTCGTTGTAGCGACACGTTTCACGACACGTGTACAATAATATAATTTGAGATTTAACGTAGCATAATAAATCGCTTTAAATTAAAATATACCGTATAGTTCAATATATATATATATATATATATATATATATGGAATTTTGTAAAAAATGAAACAAATTTAAAGGCGTAATATATAATAACGAAATAATACAATAATATATAATAATTATTATTAACAGGTACATAAACATATTGTTGAAGAGTTTACTTACAGTTGCTTAAAATAAGCGTAATAATATTATGTAAATAAATAAATATATATATATATATATATTTATGTATTTATTTATATATACGTTATAATACAGTGTGGAAATCGCATTTTGTAATATTGAGGTTCGAAGTCCTTCGTCAGTGAGTTCTTCAATTTTCTTTGACGTTCAATTTCGTTCTTAATGGAGGCATTTTAGCGTAACACAAGTAAAGTTAGCCGATTGTATAGTAACGTTACATTTCATACTATACAACCAACTACCTCACCTCTGTCAGCATGTGTATATTTTCATTACGCACATACATACGAAAGGTAGAAAAGTCCGCAAAGAAACCTGAAAACAATAACAATATCGGATTATTTCATTCGAATATTTTATTTGAACGCACGTCGCGGATTGTTTCGGAGCAATCGCGAGTGAATTGATTTTCAACTGTTGTAATCTGTGAACTAGATATGAAGTTTACCGAAGACACCGAAGAACGAATATTACGTTACACGTAATATGTTTTATACACTGGACGATATTATAAATATGCTTTATATACTCGATGTGAAAGTACGATATCTTACAATCTTCACCTGTTGGTGGTTTAGGTTAGGATTGATAGAACGAAACAAAATTCTGCAATTTTATTGTTGGGTGTACGTAGACTAAACAGAATAGTGACTTGATAAGTGATAACAACTCTTTAGACATAGGTACGCGTAGTGATATAGACACGACGTCACAGATGCGAATTGACAACGAAAAAAATTTCCATTTTCCGCATACTGTGTCTGTACAATGCACACCACACTCGCGTCTTAAAATAATCAAAAACTATGATGTAAAAATTTTTATAAAATACTTCGAGAATTTAAAAAAAAAAAAATAAAATAAATATCAAATTTCGCCGTGTTCTAAAACACGTTTACATCTCTGTAATACGTTACGGTGTTTATATTTCGTAATTTTAATACAATCGGAATACAATATTTACGACGTAATAGAATACACAATTTTTTTTTATCCTATTTATGTATAAAAGTAATTGGAATAAAACGTACTTTTATCCGCGAAAATGACTTAATAAATATATTAATTTTATTACTGTTTGATAGAGAGTTACGGATTTAAAAACAAATTCGCATTAATAACCTATAACCGTGTACCTAAGTCGTTTTAATAGTTTTCATATTGTTTTATCTATAGAATAATGTATGTGTGCTACGGTATAATGATGACTCGTGTATATTTTTATCTAAATTTAATTTGCGTTGGAATAGAATTACATAAATAATGTTTAATAATTATAATACAATATCAATAATGTACGGTTGAGAAATTCTACGTGAAATTTTTTTTTCTTATTTGATTTATTGCAAGTTTATATTGAATACAACGTCCATATGTAAATATATATATACCTAATCTGAAACTTAAAATATCGAATTCGATACTTCGGAAATCAAGGTAAATAAATATTTAATCGTTACGTTAATTTTACGGTCGATAATAATCAATTGTCAAAAATTATACATTTATACCTGCAGATTTTCATATACACTACGCTATATGCTATATTAGTAGTTGTTGTACAAATATGTAGTTTTATACAGATATAGATTTACACGAATTATGCAAAACGTTGTGTTAAAAGTAAAATAAAGGTAGCGAGCCGCTGAAGCAGTGAATATCGACTCAAGGATAATACTTGGACAGAGATTTTAGAGTTGAATTATTATTTTGAATTTGAAAGTGACGATAAATCGCTAGGTTTGAAAACGATTATGAAAGATACTGGTAGTTATTATAATTAACGAATAATGGTATAATAACCTAAGTAATTATGATTATAATATTTCGACGTTTTACGAAAATTAACAAATTTCGTCGTAAACGAAAATATAAACTATTCTAACGGTTTTTCGTTTTTTATTAAATCGATTTTTATGACTTTTGAAATTCCTATTGTAAAATATATTTCTAATCTTGTATTTAATTTTTAGCACTTAAATACAAACATCGTATTTATGTAAAATTTAAGACTCTTTTTAGAAAAAGTTGTCGTTTTGCACAAAGTTTAAACTTTAAACGTTTAAAAAGTAATATTTTATCAGCGGACTTGCGAAATGTTTTTAGTGTTATTAGGATATTAAATCACAAATCTCATTTATTAAAATTTCGATTGTAAAAAAAATACGTAAAATTTTTGAATTTTTAAAATATTATATTTAACATAAAATTGATTTTTTTTTCAAAATTTGTTTTATATATTTATATTATTGAAATAAGTAATTGGTGAAAATGTCAAGTTTTTCGAAATAATGTTTACAGAATGTTATTAGAAAAACGTGAATTCGTTCGGTGAAAATTTTATGTTGATAATTTTATTGATTTTTTGCAATTATTTAGAAATTTTTGTGCTTTTAAGAAAATTATCGAAAAACGTAACAAATAAAATACCAACTAGATATGACTTGTAACCGAAAAATAGGGTCAAACTTAAAAATCGAAACACTTGTGCTATACAAAAAAATGGTTGACAAACAAAAATGACATTGTAAAATTAGTACATACATTCTTTGCTTCGCTCAGAATCTACTAGTATCAGATAAATATGTTGTTAAGGTATAAACATTATTTTCCTCTTTCCTTTGACTATCTCTCTCAACTATATGAAGTTGGCCATCCTTGCTCTCATCTTCCACTTCACTCAATCACCACAACATTTTCTTCACACACATCAGCTATTCTTATATCCATCTGTATCACATCACACTATCTCTTTTTCGACCTTCCTTTTTCCGCCATCATTTTCTTTGTCATTATTACTATTTCTGTTTCTTCACTCCTTAAACATCCTTAATCATATCAATATATTTTGTAAAATTCTATTACCTATTGGAATCACTTTTAAATTGCCTTTTATATACTCATTTTTTACTTTATCTTTTCCAATCACTTTACTCAGTTACCTGAACTTTCTCATTTCCGTAACACTCATTCTTTATTCTCTTTTTTGATCTTTTGTTTAACATTCTGATCCATACAACTTTGCAGATTTCACTATTGTTTTACAAATATACTTTTTGATCAACTTTTTATTACACATGGTACTAGACGCTTTTCTCGTGATTAATTCTGTGTTTAGTTACATGTACAGAAGCACCATCAGACCAATTTAAACATATTTATAGAATTTTTTTTATCGCATGATTTATTTTATTGACCAAATTTGAGTAAACGTCAGTAAATTATATAATCGGGACAAAATGTAATCAATAATTTAATTAGAATATGTTGCGAGCGCACTAAGTCGCTGTGTCCTCTAGAAACGAGCTTGTGATATATAAACTTTGTGACACAAGTTCGGATCTACGGGTCGTAGCAACTTAGTTATTCACATGATACTTTTCATTTCCAATCCAAATAATAAATCGTATCGATATTACGTAACATACTATGTGTAAGATATACTCACAATTTAAAAATTATCCAGAAAGCGAATCGGGGTTCAATTATAAAAAGTATAAGAGCAATAAGAGTAGTAAGAGCGGAATACTTTAATATATAACAGTTATTTCGTACGAAAGTATATGTAAAAAGGAATTGGCAAATATCCAATGATCATTCAAGGTTAATTTTTATTTGTCAGATAATAAAAATATATAGTATTATTATAGTATCCTTATTCAAATTTCGTTAGTAAAAATGTATTACATAAATGCTTTACGCGTATTCAATTTTTTAATTTTACTCGAATTGATCCGAGCGTTGTAGATACGTGAAAATCTCGTGTTTATGTGTATTATAAATTAAATATTGTCCGAAAAAATAAATGTTTTTAATATACCAACGAGTACCGACAACTTAATCGAATGAAAGTTCAATCGATTTCGATCTAGTATGCCACACGTGTGTATTTCCATCGAATTGCCTCCCGAATATTAAAAGTGAACGATAATTTTCACCGGCGTGCAGTAAATTCTGTTTTATAGTTGAAACAGAGAAGCGACGAGGTACAAACGAGTTTCCACGCAATATTGATTAGTTAAAACGCGAAATGTCCACACGGGTGGAGCCATTTAGTAATCAATTTATATGTCTGATATACATAACACTTAACGGATGTACATTCGCGACGAATAATTACGAATTATTATGGGTTTCGCAATTTTCTGATGTATCCGAGTAATGCTACTGAAATCGTCAGATGTTGTTGGGCTTTTTATTTAGAAGCTTCTAAATGGCACGTAATGAGAAATCGCTATCAGTTCGAACGCGAAAGGTTAATGACATGTGTACGCGTTATAGGCCATTGAACCATTGCAGTTACAAATCGCAACATATCTAAAAACATCTGGCATTGAAGTGCGATATTCTATTTTTGTAAAACTATTCACAATGAACGCGTATACGCCATTAAGTAAAGCGGAATTTCAGAACTCCACAAACAATTCTAAGACAAAAATATAATTCTTAACTAAATTATTTTCAATAACCAGTTTATAACTGTATGTAGTTAGTCAATAATCTAGTAGATACTATTCAATACATTAACAATACACACACACACACACATTATCGGTCCTTAAATTAATAATTTGGATCTAATTATTTAATTTCAATATTATTATGTAAAATTTATCGGGAATACACACTTGAATAGTTTTTATAGTTTTATGAAATTAATAAAGAAACGCGTTTATTATGTAGCTAATATGTGTTGATTGTAATAATATAATATTAAACATGCTTACCGCATATTTAGATTTGAAAACGACAAATATATTAATATCATGAACATAATTTGTATATGTATTTTAAAGCCATAAGGTTTGCTCTGTATAAATTAACAAGATGCACATAGAAATATAAAAACAAATATATAGTAAACTAAATGTTACGACTCATTCTTAATTAATTTCTAAACGTAACTTGTACGTTTTACTTTTAATTTATGTTCAACGATAAATGTTGTTTTACGGATATGAAAACAAAATTTCGTTCCTGTTAGGATTAAAAGGGGAAAAAACATAAAAAGACAAAGACAATACAAATGTGAAGTATGTATACGGTATAATAGTCACTCCTCTCTACTGATATTTTTATCATACAGTAAACGTAGGAGTATTGTTTTTTGCATAAATAATACGTTTTTTTTTCGTCTTTTGTTCGTGAACAGTATAGTGGTGGCTATAGTGAATTGGATCGTGTTTAATTATATTATGTAGTACGTTAAAAAAATAATGAAACGCCCCCCACGGAATTTACGGAGCGGCGAAATGATTTGTTATTCGCCAAAAAGCGTATAAATGTATTGTATGTACGACATATGTATGTTAAACACTTACATCCGGTTTGCGTATTGCGTGTTCTTCAACAGAGCGATAGAACGCGATGCATGTGACTGACCTAGGTTTCAATTTTATTTAGTGTCCTTTATAATTTCGCGCGCGCAAATATTCAGATGGAATAAAAAACAAAAACAAAAATCGATTTGCGGTTATGTCTGGAACACGTTTCATTCAAATACGGCTAAATAACCAACGCGCATGTTGGTGTACACACGCTAATCGACATCATTACAATATGAAGTAATAACCTTCTACGATAATAAAACAGTAAATTCTGTGGTTCGAATACATATAAGGCAGGCAGGCGTGCGTGTGCACATAAACGCACACACACACACACACACACACGCACACGCACACGCACACGCACACGCACGCACGCACACACACGGACGCGTGCGCACACATATAAAAAGTAATTTTTAAAAATTGTTATTGAATATTTCGCTTCCGTTGGACATTGAGAAAATTATGACCCAACGAAATTTATGAGAAGTCTATGGACGTGTCGATGAAGAAATAATATATATTTAATACGTTGTGATAATCGAACAAATACGAAACGCGAACTTTCGTCATTCTTATTTCATTATTATTACAATTTTTGCGGCAAGGCGCAAGTGGGAGAACGTGTACTTGTGCCACAAGATAGGTTGTTAACCTTGAATGCGTTTAGATATAAAAGTATAATAATATATAACGCGTTGTCTCGACAAGGTTGTACCGCCCAATGACAATGTATTTTAGCACACACTGTACAAGTCTGTCTCAAGAGTTACTGACCTATACCTACGTCATATACTTTATACACACACATACCAACACATACCAAAGCGCAAGCGCAAACGTACGTACGTATATATTTATAGACTCTTGAACGGCGCGTATTTTGACTTAAAAAATATGTACAATTCTCCGACTCATAGCGTGTTAATGGACACATATCGTGTAAGTCTTATATATAAACGACTCTCGACAAAACGCACCAAATGATTGGCAACAATAACAAAAACGTGTCATGACCTACCTTAATAAAACCACGCGCAAACTCGATTTACGAAGAACAATAATAACAATAATAAAAAAACCGACTCTATATAGCTACAGCTTTCGGAGACGTTCACCCCTTTGCGAGCTACGTCGGGCGGACGTTTGGCGGGTGGGATAACCGACCCTGCAGGGCCGTTGAACTCTCACCCTTATTATATATATATACATATATACGCACGTCGGTAACAACTTAAACAATTGCAAATCGTACAATACTCGATTAGAATTTTCGAAAAATATATTTATTCTACAACTTAAAAACGCATTCGTTCACCGTTTGTTTTTGGACTAGAGTAACAGAAAAATAAAAAAGTAAAATAAATCAATCTTACCGAGCTTATAAACTATGGTTGTCATCTGCTACGGCGGGCCCCTGGTTGTCTGCTCGCCCCTCGCTTCACGATGATGGTCGGATTCCTGTTCTTTTTTTATATACGTTTTTTCGTTGCGAGCCGAAATCGCCCCGTTGATAATATAAAGAGAATATATTACGAACATCACAATATTTACAAACGACTAATGTTTTTCAAAAGAAAATTAATAATAAAATAATAATAATAATAATAATAATAATAATAATAATAATAATAATAATAATAATAGTAATAATAGTAATAATAATAATAATAATAATAATAAAAGTAATAACGATGCGTACGAATTGACGACGGTGATGACGATCTCCTTGGTCGGTCGGTCGTTCTAGAATATCAGAGATATTCCGTGAGAGGAGCTGTGGAGCCGTTGGCTGCGCGCGAAGCTGTTGTCGCCTGTCGGGAGCGTCATAAAGTGCATTGACACTAACCTACCTCAATCGGTATCGAGTTAAGGCCAGACGGTAGAATGCGCGTACTCGTGGCCCCCGCCCCACCCCAGCGCAGGCGCACCACGAGTCGATGTTATGCCGCGCAACAATATTATTATTAACACAAACGCGCGCGCGCGCACACACACACACACACACATATATATATATATATATATATATATATATATATATAGGTACGAACCGTGTGGTGGTTAGCACCGCCCAGACTATTATAATATTATTGTATGTACAACGGAGAAAACGTATCGCAAAATATTTTTCGCAATAATATACGCGTACCACTACGTGTAATACACGATAAACGTATGTGTGTGTGTGTATGATTAATAAACGTATTTAATAACCAAAATCGTTATATTATACTTATGTACACGTTCGAAAACTATATATTGCGTGCAAAATCGTAACGATGAAATCAAGTAACAAGAATGAAAATGATGAAAATAATTAAACCGTAATTTCATACCACTTTAAGCTGACGATGACGAGTATAATATATATATATATAAAACGATACCTTTGGCCTTTTCCTAACCCCTCGTCCCTTCATTGCGTCGAAACTCCTCCGCGCAACATTATGACATATATATATTTGCTCTTTGGCGAGAACAATGAACTCTCGTGAGTCAATATACTCGATATCATAATTTTCATTATTTTTTTGTTCGTATCTCTCGTGTTACACGTATTTATAAGTGTGTGTGTGTACTTACGAACGTATTCGTTGCGCGCACGCGTTATTCCATTATATTCGACTACGTCGTACATATAATAACGTTCTGTAAACGTGTAATATAATATATGTATACAGTAGGGTCTTGCTGATCCAAACGGAATTGGTAAAAGGGATTACCTATAATTTTTAATTATCAAAAAAAAAAAATTTTCGTTTACGACTAAGAACGTTATTCGTTCAATAAAGTCGAAAGCACGACACGTCATTTAGATTGATTTTTCTCGAAGCCACCGCTTTGTTCGTCTACCCGTAAGAATGTTTAAGAGCCAAGTTTTCTCTACCGGAATTTCGTGTTTTCGGATAAACGTTAACGGTACATAAGTTGCGAACGATAGCGACCGCTAACATTTTGCCGTTTCCACGAGCTCGAAAAACATAAAACATTGGCGAATTCTGCGCAGTAGCGCGGTGGGGCGACAAGCGCTCGAGCCCGTTCGGATTATTGCGTCGTTCAGATTAACGAGACCCTACTGTATATGTTATGCACAACACGTTCACACACTCCTAATCATTTCCCAACATGTACGCGAAAATACTAATCGGAAAAGGCAAAAATAACGACGGATTATTTAGTTTTTATTTTTATTTTTATTGGCGGTAAACGAATAGTATTATATTATAGAATCACATATCGTACTCGATTGCAGTTCTTGGTTCTTACGATTCATTTACTTTACAAATTGTATATAGTACAAAGCCTAATTTGATTTATATATATATTACCCGGACATCGTGATTCCGTCCAGTTTTTTACGGATAATGTAAATAATAATAATGGATTTACGCCAAAATTGTAACGTTATTTTAAGCGTTTAGACGGATATTGTAACATCTATTTTTATTAGAAATTCGAAAACGATTAAACAAAATAATAATATCTAATTTTTTAGTACTACGTCACGTGTATCATCCTCTTAAATTAAAAAAAAAATTTTTCACCGCTTTTCTTAAACGCCATTGTTCGATTACATACGTCATCTGCTTTGATTAAAAATTCTCCACACATAGTTGAGGGGGGTGGGTGTAGTCGTCCGTCCTCCGGAATGATAAATTTTTCGGCACAACGACCTCCCGAATCATCGAAAAAGTATATATCGCGTGATACGTGCGGTAAAGATCGAAATGTATCCTCGAGAATATTATACGCTCGTTTCGAACGGTCTCAACTTTTAGGTATACGAAAACAATCGACGCGTCCAAACCAAAATCGCGCGAGGCTGGAGGGGGGGAGATAGGTGCGTTGACAATTTGACCGACTTTTCGTTCGTCGTACGATCTCGTATTCAATTATAAAATACGTCACCGGAGAACAAATTGGTGCTTTCCTTCAACCCGTTTAAACAACGGACGACCGCCACAAGCAATTCTATTACGCGTTAGTCGTCGTCGACGTCGCGTGTAATCGAAAATCCGAAAATATTCCCATGCGTATTTCGTACACCCGTGCGTATTATAATAATCTACAATAAAGCTCGACGGCGCTGGGGATATTAAATATTAATACGAACTACGATTTACCAATATCACGCGACACATACATACACATACACAACGCACGCACGCACGCACACACAGCGGCGATGAGTTGCAATCGACCGCCAAAGCGTTCGTCGTCGACGTCGTTGTCGTAGTGAGGTCGTTGACTCACGCGGCGGCGGCGGCCTTCAGTTTCTCGTTTTTATTTCGCACTACGCCGTTGTTATGCAATAAAACGCGCGGCCATTTTGCGCGTTACAAAACCCTCTTTGTGGTGGTCGTCGTCGTCGTATTATTACGAACCTTAATCGCGTCGTCCGTCGAAGCCCCCCCTCCGAACGATAAACGACCCGACATTATTTTTAAAACCGAACGTACCTATACGTCGTTATTACTGTCGTATTTTCAGAACGTATATTATTACACGCCTGTAAATCCGACGAATTACGCGCGAGTATTATATAAATAACGTATTATATAAATACAGCCCAATGGTCGCCGGATGTGTTTGTTACAATTTTTGAAACGGCAACCGGCCGGTACACGAGCCGTAACCTTCTGCGTTTATATTTAAGACGAACAATTTGCTTTCGAAAACCGCGGGCGCGTCGTCCTCACGATATTCCTGGGCGGGTATATTTTGCGTATATATTGCGCGTGCCGTGGCGGTCCGTCCGAGATTTCGGTTTTTTGTAAAATAATAACGTGTTGTTACGGGCCAACGACACGAGTTTAGAGTACGCGCGCGCGTTTTCAAGGATAAATCCGCCAGTTTTACGAACATTTGTTAACAACGTGGCCGTCGAAACGTGCAAAACACCCAATGTGTGTGTGTATGTACATACCCGCTATATGGTGCCTAACCTATCCTAACCTTATACGTTGTTGCAATATCGTAAACACGCCAACCTTGAAATTCGATAACTCTATTACAACCGGGTAACGTCGTATCAGTTCGTTTTTCGGCCACACACTCACTCGTCCGTCGGCATATCGTTTATTAGAAACATTCGGTGTTGTCGTGACGAAATTGCTCACGAACAAATCGATGTATTGCTCGGGAACGTAGCCGTATTTTTATTTTTTTTTTTTGGCCGGGGGGGGGAGGGTGGCGTCCTTTTGTCCTGATAATATTTGGACGTGACGACCTTTAAAAAAGCTCGTCGGCATTTGGCGGATCTTATTGCGCTCACCGCTAAAGCCGTCTCAGAGCCAATCTTTCGTCACGACTCACCGCAGCGTGTAGCGAATAACGACGTCCATCGCGTTCGTAGAACGTTTCGGATAACACAAGCCGTCGACTTATGTTTGTAAAAGCGCGCGCGTCACGGCGTAACTACGACGATTTCTATTTAAACCGGACGAGACGACCGGTAATTCACGGGGAGTAATGAAACGTATTCGCGCGCGGTTGTTTCGGAAAAAGTTTGACGACGGCGCCGAACAAATTGTTCACTAATATTTCCCCCACCCCATTTTCGACTCGTGTAAACACGATTTTATGTAATTTCACGTACCCGAAAATGTGCTCGGCCGATAATCCCTAAACTTACACTTACGGAATTGCACACGTCGTCCCGGACCGTCTTAAGTTGCTGTAAAAAACGCCGTTGTAATATCATCTGACGCGGGTCGCTGCCTTCGCGTCCCCGCACGTCCCACAAAAATGTCAAATCCCGGTGGCCAACGTCGAACACGTAATGACGCGTCGGGCGGGTCGACTTTCGTAAGTGTCGTAACTGTTTGGTATCAACCTCGCGTAGGTAATTTGTGACGCCCAACATTTACCTCTGGTCGCCCGACGACTGCCCAAGTACGGTTATTTTTCCGAAATACGTCGCCCGTTAATTGATTCCCGGACGGGTTCACCATTTGCTACTGACCGTGTACGCTGGAATGGTCGTGAACGTAGCATTTATTGTACAGACCATAGTTCCCCACGGTCGATTCCAAGAATTTTCCCGCCATTTTTTAAACACAACGTCGTCGGAACCGCGTTAATACCCCGAACGAGGGGGAAAAAAATGTACTCGACAACGACGTTACTGTTTAGGGGGGAAGGGGCCATTGCGTGAGATACGCCCAAATATTTCGCAAACGCGCGCGTAGTCATTTCGCAACGTCCAAAAATACCGTTTGAAGTGGTTAATATTCGTCTAAGGACTACAGAACACTGTACCACCTACGCTACGCCTGTAATTGAATACGTGCGAAACGGCATAGTGAACAAACTACAACACGGATTAACCGACATTACTTTATTCGGGTACGATTATTTAAAAAATTGGCTTATTTTTTTAGGGGCAAAATACACACTCGAGATGAATTCCTAAAATGGCTTTGACTTATCCTCCATAATATTTTCAGTTGTTTTTATTACCTTACTAATCATATCGAACTACATTTTAGTTTTATAAGTAGTTGATGAGAGACAAATTCAATTTATTTTTAGCACAGTCAAAATGACGTCGTGTCGATAATTCGAATTTTCATTCCACTCGATTTTCAAAGTTTTATTTAAGGGCGGTTATTTTTCTTTTGTCACGTGTACGACGTTTTTAAACCATGATACAATCAGTAATGCCACTGTTTGAACTATTTTCGATTTAAATTACGGCAAAAAACTTAAGTCGATTAGTAAAAATCACAGATTTATTGTACATAAAAAATTGTTTTATAGATAATTCGCTTTAACAAATCATTAATTTGAATATGTTTCCCTTCAACGTGTAAAATATGAAAATGGTATCAGCACTTTTGTTTTTCAAATCAACCAAGTAATTGCATAACTTATTTAAGTCTTTTTTGTGATGTGAAAATCTGAAACAAAATATCAATAAATTACGATTCTTAAGTAGAATCAATATGGTAACACGATTTATATACCTTTTTATTAAGGCAATAATATCTGTTTCAATATTCGACAAATCGAGTAATGATCCCAAGGCTATAATTAAATCAACGTCAACATTCAGCACCATTATCTCAACACATATTTTTGATGATAGTTTCTGTAGTGCTTTTGATATCGTATTTGAAATCTATATGAACCAACGTCAAATAAACAATCAAAGGAATTGAAACATCGACAATAAATACCTACTTGACTTTCATAACGGCGTTTAACATTTGTTGTTAACTTTTCTTCCATAAAAAACACTATGTTTGTATGCTGACATTCGCTAGAAGTCCGCAAATCATTTTTGTTAAAACAATTTGTTGTTTGAGAAACAACACTAGTAAGATAATGTTTTTGTTTTAATTCACTCTTACGTCGCATCATTTCTATGAAATCAGGAACATTCATCAACTTATCCTGAAATCTAAATATATTATTTAGTACTTATTATAACAATTGATATTATATTTTTAATTTCACGTACTTATTTTCTTTCAAATGCCTAAATATTATCAATTTAGGGTCTTTCAACAATGCAATACTATCTACCCCATAGACGTCCTGACAATAGTCATGAATTTGTTCTAGTGTCTGTAAAACCCAATTGATTAGAATTATTCATGTTAATAACAGATGCATTGGTCCGTCACATCCTTTATTTTATTTAGTTCATAGTATGCACATATATCATGCTAAATTTAATTTATGAGTTTCGCTAACAAAGACCATTAATTCCATATTTTTTATCTTATTTAATAATTATTACCTGTTCTACATTTAAAACCAATGTTTTAATTCCCATGTTCCATAAATTTTTAGCAATGTGAAATTTTTCTTCGGCTATCGTGTTATTATTATTCGAGGAAAATAATATCATATCCAATTTTGATGACTCTGTTTGAAACAATGAAGTAAGTTTATCCAATGAGAAACTAATACCTAAAGCTGTTTGAGTTTTTACTTCACTGGACATATCAATATTTCTCCTATTTTATAAATATAGAACGTATCAGTAAAATAATTTGTTTAAAAATATATAAAATTTACCTAAATGAAGATATGAGATTATTATAACATCCGCCAGCTGCTAATATATCAACTTGTGCCAAGTTTTTTTTACTTTTATTGTGGTATACTATTTCAAAAATTAATCCTGAATAATATTGAGTTAAATTCATTAATCCGGGCGCAATAACAACTGAAAACTAATAAATATTATTTTTAATCAACTATTTAAACATTGATCACTTCTTTGTACCTTCACGTTTAATGATGTAATATGGTGGATCAATGATTTTAAATGTTGTAGTGCATTTCGAGAGAAAATACCACATTTTGATTTACGAATGGTTATCTTACGACAAATTTCGATCATATTGTCTAGTGTATGTTCCATGGAAAAAAAATTTATAGCTATTTTTATTTGATGATTAGCAAAACCCAAAACTTCTAAATCTGCAATTTGTTCTTGGGTAAATTCACTTTGCTGCAAGTTATATGAATAATATTATACACATGTTTAAATATTAATTAAATAAATGTTATTTACTTTAAATTTTGCAAAATATTTACAAAATTCTATATGACGCGCTTTTTCTATACCCGCATACATTAATATTCCTTGAATTAATAATATGTGATTCAAACGAATTGTACAGTTTTTAGGATTAAAATTTTTTAATTTTGTAAATATTTCTGTTGCAACTGATAGTAATTCTGCTTCAGCAATCAAATCTTCTATAAACAAATAGTTAAAATTAAAAAAAAAATAATTTAATACATTTTCAATAGTTTTATTCACGAACCCTGAGATGTGCTAATAATATCAAATGCGGCTTCATATAATTCACGAGGATGAATTCCATACACTTTTCTCTGTCTATAAACCCTATCAATTGAATATCGCTTCAAATTAGAAATTGTTGGGTTATGAGCTATGAAACGAGCAAATGGTATTCTGAGGTTATATGGTAAACACATTAAACCACCCCAACGAGCCATCATAGCTACTGAATTCTCATCATTGGAATTTAATGGCATTAACAAAGGTGTAGATATCCAAACACTTCCATGGATTTGGAATACATCTTTTACAATTTCAATAATTTTATCTAATCGATCATGATGTAATATATTTTTTCCAGACATCAAATTAAATGTTATATCATCGACAGTAGTCATTTTCTAGATAACAAACATTTAAATACAACAATTTACAAGATTATAAAATAAACGATAAAAAAAATTTATAACATTCGCTCATTTAAATGTGAAACGTAATATTTACTTGAGTAAAACAAGAAGCAATCAGATGTTTATAGTTTTTACTTTTTGAATTGGATAGAGTATTTCTAATTAACTCATGTAATTCAGTATCTTTCAATTTAGGTACAGGAATATATTGGCATTGCAATAATTCTGTAGCATTTGGTCGTTTTATTGGGTCATGATGTAGTAATGACCTATTATATTAAAGGTAACAATTTATTTTTATTGTAATTGTTAAACGTATATAGATGTTATCTAAAATTTTTTAAATATATATAAAATACTAATAACCTAATAATATGTTTTTGATTTGGTTCAGCAGACTTTAAATATTCCATTGGTAAAATGCATTCATACATTCTTAAATCAGATAAAACTTTTATCCTTTCCATTTCAGTTTCAAAAGGCTTGTGACACATTTCAAAAAAAATTATACCTAAACTATATATATCTACTTTCTAAAAAATAAATATTATAATAATATTATTATTAAATATATAATTAAACGTTCAAGAAGTTTTAATGTTTATGTACTTCATTATATAAAGCTTTAGAATTATTATTAAGTTCTGGAGCTATATATAAGGTTGTTCCAATATTACCAGTATGGGATGTGTCAATAAATACGTCTTGTATATTTGTTGAATCACAATCAGGTACATGTCTGTAAAAATATTTAAATATAATATAATTTAAATTTACGACAATAAGTAATGATTAATACCTATGAATAATGTTTGTAGCTAAGCCAAAATCACCTATTTTCACATGGTCTTCAGAGTCTATAAATATATTAACGGGTTTTAAATCTCTATGAATGATCCCTTGTTGATGTATGTATGAAAGACCTTCAACAATTTCCCGTAAAAGTCTCCATACTCTGTTCGGATCTTTGTATAAACCATTATCAACTGCATTGCTATAAAACAATATAAAATTAAATAAATTATCTTGTTCAATTTAAATTGGTTATAAATATTTTAATACTGTGCACAAAATAGATTGGAATGCATACATGATAAATTTATTTTAGGCAATAACTGTACTAAATGTGATTATAATCATATATATGATTGAACCATCTGAATGTCAATTTTTTAGTTGATCATGCCTCAAACAGATTTGTGTTTTCTACAGAATGTATTTAATAGATTTTTTGATTTCCTAACCTTACTGAGGTTAATTATAAATAACACTCTCACTAGATAAATGACTTGTTAATAATGACATCATGTTTTTCATCTAACTTATAAAACATATATCTCTTATATGTTATAATTGTATTATGATAAATATTTAATTATTTTAATATACTAATTAATATAATTTATTACCGAAGGGTACTTTTTTCACAAAACTCCATTTGAATATACATAAATTTATCAGTTTGATTATCTTCGTTCGTTTGTTCATCATTTGAATTTATATCTTCAGTAGAACTTGAACTTTTTTTCGAAATAGATTGATGGCTGAGTAATGAATACATTTAAATGTCCTATCATATGGTAAATAAAAAACAAAATTTAAAGAAAATATTTTTTCTAACTTACATAAAAGAAATCCAATCATCATCTTCATCTGAACTGTTATCACTATTAATTTCATCAACGAAATTAGACAATTGCCAACCATAACTAATTTTTTCTAAAGGCAATTTATCTTGAGTTTTATTTTTTTTCTATAAAATAAATCAAATATTTAATACATAAATTCGATTTTTATTAAAATTTTATTCAACCAGTAGAAATCAGTTATAACAAAACATGGCACATTCTCACGAGTCAAGTTTATTTATTTCAATATATTTGAACAACTTTTTAGTTAATCAATAAAAGTTTGATCTCAGTCAATTAGTCATTTAATTAAATGTTATAATTAATTCCTACTGTATTTAAATATGTTTTCATTACATTGATATAATATGAATTCTATTAGTTTACATATATATATTTACTAACACTTTTAATAGGTGAACCCTCTGGATTTGTATCTGCTTCAATCCAAGAATTAAAATATCGTACAACATTTTCATGGTTCAAACGTGACAATAATTTAACTTCTCTAGTAATTTTCTTAAAAAATAGTATATTCTTTTTTTTTAACTCGATGATCTTAATGGCATACAAACAATCATCTAATTTGTTTCTTACCTATAGAAATAAAAAATCAAAATGTATATCGTTTTCTACTAAAATGTATATTTATTAATATTTTATTTAAACATAAATCTAATACAAAATTTAAAATTTATACTTATTTTAATTCAATTTTATCAAACCTTAAGAACATTGCCAAATGCTCCTTGACCTAGCCAATCTAAAATTATAAACTCTTTATAAAGTCTAGATGTCGGAGAAAAGTTATATTTAGATACATCAGTATCATCAGCCCACGGATTTTCATCTATTTGGTTCTGGAAAAAAATTACAAATTTATGACAATATATGTTTTGACAAGATTATCCAGTATTAAATTTAATAGAAAAAATTTGAGTTTTTTTTAAAAAATATAAGCTGATGTATATTAAACAATCGGCTCATTTCTATACATTTAAAAACAGCATATGATCTTATTAGGAGGAAAAATAAACGCTATATCTCACTAATTATATACATTTAAATATTATCTAAACCAGTATGCGAGACAACTTCTTGATATATTTAATATTACAAAATAAAATTATAAGTATTGACACCTATGGATAACACTGGAAACATTTGAGAAGAGAATACTATATCTAAAATGAATTACAATGAACATACAAATTTCAACCAGCAATATTACAAAAAAGGATCTTTATTGTATTTAATTCTAGTCACAATCACTTGTTATTAATTCAATAACCTCCAAATTTATTTTATTTTATTAATCTATCTACCATTAAAGTTTATTATATACAAGCCAAAGTAATATCAGATGCAATAATAATGATAATAATAATAATAATAATAATAATAATATATATAACAACTCCCTCAAAGCAAACTGCCCTGGACATGGATTGCCAAAAACCATGGTATACAGAAATCAATAACAACATACATAGTTTGAATTAAAATACGAAAAAAATCAAGATCCTTTTAGCAAAAAAAAATATCTACAAAAAATAATTTCAGATAGTAAGAGATTTTACATAAAACCAAAAAAAACAAACAAAACAATAACTGTATAATTCCAGACTATATATCTGAAGTCTGTAGATATTAAGATATATCAATATTAGGTTATAAAAAGACATACATTTGAGCATAATTTAAATATATTACTTTTTGTTGAAATGTTTTCAAAGGTGAATCCATATTTTGTGGAAGTTCCCTGAAAATAAATTTTTAATAGAATAACATACAAGATATATCTAAATCTTTAATGAAATAATTCAATGTAAATTTACTTTAAATTATATTCGCTTTCATCCTCTTCATCTGTTGAAGAATCAAATTTAATTTTTGTTTTATTTTTACGCATTTGAAGCTCTTTTTTAAGAGCTATTTTCTTCTTAGACATTTCATTGTGAATTAATTGTTTCTAAACAGATTTTTGAAAAATTATTTAAAAAAATATAATGTAGTTCTTGCATTCAATAAAAAATGTACAGTTAATTCAATTTCTTGCTTTTTTGTTTCAAATTCTTGAAATTCGACTTGTTGTTTCCGATAAATCATTTCCTCATAGAATGATGAATATTGTGGTTTATTATAGAGAGACAAGAAATTCTGAAAAATAAAAATAATTTAATATTTAATTGATGAATGAATTCATATTTTGTAAAGAGAAATAGGCTTAATGAACCCGTGGACTAGTTATTTGTAGCCTGAAGGTAACATAGTTTACGTCTCAGATCAGTAAGGAGTATTAAAATCTATGCCTTGAAGCAACCTCAAGTCCCTGTGAAATGGGATCAAAATACTTCCACAGCCCCCTCAGCAGGTTGTAAGGGGGCAACTAATGAGGTTGTGTCAGGTTGATAGCTAGTGTAAAGATGCAGTTAAATAGTATTGGGTCCAATAAACAAAGTAGGTAGTTTGTCATATCTTAGATCTGCACGAGGACAACAGGAGAGATAAATAAGAGGTGAAATGAATATAGTGCGTGATAGCAGATAGACAGCAGGTGTGGTAGCCATTTCACCAGTTATGTGTACAGGTCTACTTAATGCATGTAGTGTTAACAGTGTAGGGATATTACCACTGAATTTTAGGAACTTGAGGAACTCTGCAAAAGATAGACATAAAGTAAGAATAAGTACATGAATGTTGGAACACTGACTCATAAAAGTAGAAAATTGATAAAGGTATTGAAAAAGAGGAAAGTTAATATTTGTTGTGAAAAGTGAATAAAGTGGAAAGGAGAGAAACCAAGAGAAATAGAAGAGGGATAAAAAATAATATACGCAGGTAAGAATTGTACAAAGAATGGTGTAGGAGTAATAATGGATGAGACAATTAAAATTTCGAATCTGTTCAAAATTTATATTAGATACAATGAAAATGTATGACGCTTAAAAAATGGGCCAAAGGCTAACTTTCAAGTAGAATAGAGTTTGTTATTTGATTTTAAATTAAATTTTGTAAGTTATTTTACAAACGTTGGATGTTTAAAATAGTAAATGATGAGGATTGGGAAGTGAATTGTGCCCAAGCATAGTACACCCCTCCCCACCAGTCTTAGATTTAAAAATGTAAAAAAAAGGGAAGGTCAATTCCAAATAGCTAGAAAAGAGGCAAGAAAGAAAAATGAATTAATATTTTAGAAACGTATTTTAATTACCTGAACATGTTGAACCAATTCATAAATCATCACTTCACCAATATTTTTTTCAGAAAATTCGTACAATTGTTTTTCTAAATGCATAAGGTAATTTGTTGGAACACCAATGGCATTTTTTAGCGTTATCAATGGTATCCTAAAATATTAATCAATATAACATACAATCTAATAAAATTAGACTAAGTTAAAAGTGTACAAAAAATAAACACCAAATAACTTATTGAAAAATTATGAAGTATAATTAAATAATTATTTAATTAGCTAAATGATTTAAAAGACAATTAAAAAAAAAAATACTAATATTGTTTATTTAATAATTTTTCTTACAAGAACCAAATAGTTTTTAAGGTTTTTCCAATAACTCTTTACGGTGAAATTATTTTTTGAAGAAAATCGGGATTTCCTTAAAGCAGGACACAAGTTGTTGTAACTAAATGTATGAGAAATAAAATGACAACATACTCATTTGGATAATTTTCGGAAGCTTGGACATGGAGATCGACATGAATAGATTGCAAGTCAGTTAAATTTCCTTCGGGAAAAACTGTAATAACGACGTCCAATGGTTTCCAAACATCCAGCGCGTTCGATACATTGTTGTTTGTTAATTGATCATTGAAAATCGCCTGGACACAACACAAACGACATTTAAAACGAAATACATCGGAAAATATCGCCGATTATTTTTAGTGGCTTGTATCCACCACGAATAAGAGTATACCTTAGTTCGTATGGTAGGTAAGAGCGCAGTGGCAAAAGAACGTTTAACTCACCGTTAACGCTTCAAGTTCGTTAGATTGTCTCTCTTGCAAACTCTCGGCCATCGTACGACAGGCAGAACGATACCCGCAGGTATCATCAAAAATTAAGATGTGCAACTAATAAACAAAGGAACTTCAAAACATAAACAAACGCTAATCATATATGTATGAAAACTGAAAATCGAATAAACAGTAATAACGATACGAAACGACCGCCATCGGTCACGTGCGATAGGGATACGGTTATCACATTCGGGTATTGTTCAGTTGTTAGGAACACTATATGAAAAAAAATACGTTCGAATTTTCATCGGCGTCGCCAATGTTTGCATAAAAAATACCGGCAAATAATTCGTACGGGAATTTATTGGCCGACGTTCGTGTACGGCTGAGGAGTGATGGGAACAACATAATCACGTGTTCGCATAATTCCGCGTCTTTTTTTTTAAATCGAAATCCTCAGCGTTATCAATTTTTTACTTTTTTCCCGACGTTACAGTTTCTGCGAGCCGTTGCCGAAATCTTGGGCATTCGTCTTATTATTTTATTAAATGGGAGTGTTCCTCGGTCCATTACATTTGGTATCACTATCGTTATGATAATTGTGATAATTGTTGTACCCTTACCGTGGTGTAGGTACTCAGGAAGGATTCGTTATCATTTGATGATAATACGTTTTACGTTCAAATTTTTTTTTGAAAATTTACGTCGTATTTGGTGTGAAAATCTGTTTTTACGTTTTCGTACGATCGATGTTTTCTCGTTTAATGGATATTTCAATGTTGACTGTCAAGAACGCGACTTGCTGATTGTCGACATTTTAAAGTCGACCAGTATTCAATATAATTTATAGATGTTTATCGTATTAAATGTAAATAATGAACATGACTTACGAAGAATTTGTAATTTACGCTACGGATTTAAGAAATCATTCGGACTCTGTTGATGATGATTGGGAATTACGGGAATATCAAAATGCAATGGTTAGTAACAGATTCGTTTTACATTTTTTTATAACTCTGGCGTGTCAACATTAACATAATTTTTCCTTTTAAATTATAGCGTTTTCTTTAAATCCTTTACTATAGTTTTTCAATCACCTCTTAATTTTTTATTAACTCCATAGAAATGTAATAACAACAGAATTGTGACGTCTAGTAAAGTACAGTTGTTTCTGATGTAATAAAATGGTTTAAATTATTTTGTTCTTTCTCAATTAAAAATTATCTTTTTTAAGAATTACAGTTTTATAAATAATCACTTGTTTAATATTTTATTTACAGAATGGAAGTGTTTTTAAATACTTAACCAAACGTCAAATCAAAAAATTGAATTCATTTCCTATGGCTACCGAATGTTTTGGTTAGTTTCCTTAATATTTATTGAATTGCTTGACGGGTTTATATTATAGATACTATTTAGATAATATTTTAAGGAAAGCTTGATTTGGAAGAAATATTTAAGACGAAGTTTAATTATTTAAACAAAAAATTGAATTTAAAAGTTTATAGTTTTGTGTGTTATTCGATTGTGGTAATTATTCAATGTTAAATATGGTTTAACAAATCAAAATTCGTAATTTGTTTTAAGTCTACAGAAGTATCAACTACACTTTTTGTAATTTTTTAAAAGTAGTGTTATATATTTTAAATAATTTTAGAAAATAAAATATCAAAGGTCAAATACCTATCAGTATTATATTAATCTGGAAATATATATATATTCATAATATATATTTTATTGTACATTTAAACGTAATATTTTGTTTACAGAAAATCTTTGGCCAGTCGTGTGTGAATATCATATTTTATACAATCCAAGCTATTCATGTCCAGACATTTATTATAATATGTGGCACAATGGTAAAATACAATATTATTACATAAAAAAATGAAAAAACAATATTTTATTAATTTGGATATTTAGATGGGAAATTATTGTCTTTACAACAAATATGGTCCATGGTACATAATTCTTTCAAACATAATTTAATCCGTGATAAGTGGAATGCAATCACCCAACAGGTTTATTGATATTTTTTTTTATAAATTAAACGTGTGTAATAAGTCAAATTATTATTTTAGGAACATCCATATTATGGTAAACCATTTTTTAGAATTCATCCTTGTAAAAATATGGACATTTTAAAAATGCTTTCAACCAACAAGCCATCGTAAGTAATTAAATTTTTTTTTTTTATTAATAAATAATATTTAATTGCCAATTGTATGTTTTTTTAGGCTTAATCCGATCATAACATGGTTAAGTATTGTTGGTCCTCTAATTCATTTGGAATTGAAATTATCATACGGACATTCAAATGTATAATATTGTATCAAATAATATTTATATTAAGTTCACAAATCTTTTTCCAATGGCTTCGTTAGAGGCTGGGAAACTAGCCTTTTTAGTTGACAAAACCAATGTTCCTTTTAATATATATCAGCAATATAAAAATGATTGTATACCAATACAGTGGTAATTGGCTCTTGTCTATATAAATTAATGCATCGGTAATTGTAGCATCTTATTTATTTGACTGTATCTTATGTTGTTCAGTGTCTCGAGGGAATTGAATTTAGCTTCATTTAATTTGATGAAAAAATTTTCAAATTCTGAATCTGAAAACATTTTATTTTTATCATCGATTGTATATAACCCAAATACTCATCAACTTAGTGGACGATAAATTATTCAGTTTCTAAGGAGACAAACTGCTTGTTTGTTGATATCTTGTTAGACCATAATTACATATTCGATTAGGATTTTGGACAGTTCAGAAAATGATAAAGAAACCAGTCTGCATAATTATTAGGAAGTTAAAAACAATATATTTTTATTTTCGTACATGAATTCGATATAACGACATATTAAATAGTTTTTTTTATAAATAAATACGGTAGAATAAATGTCGTTATTATTATGCGTAATATATTTATATAATTAATATATATGCTTTTTACAAGCAAAAAGTAAATTAAAAAAAAAAAAAATCACTACAAATTCTTGATTTGCCTATAATCAAACAAAACATATATAATTAAGTCAATAATATAGGGATTTATTATAACACTCATCAAATCATAATATATGATGAAAGGACATATTTCTATGATTAAGATGTGTATTGATGTTTGATTTTTAATTAGATGAAAATTAATACCCACACTGGCTGTTATTCCATTAAAAATACAGTTTATGTTTTAAGGTTTGCGCCAAAGTGAAAATTACAATTATCAAAATACTGAATTCAAAAACATTTAACAATAACGATACATTTGTTTTTAATGTTCAACATTTTAAAAATTGAACTTAATATTATGTCTGGTGAATTTCTTAGTAAAATTCACGTAAATATTATATAATAATAAATTCTACAATGTAATTAGTCTATGCAATTTCAGACAAATATATAATATAGAAGTAACAATTATAAAAACAATTTGATTTGTTCCATAAAAAAATTCAAATTATCTAGTTTTAATTATACAATGCATTTTTAACATTAAAATGGTTCTTGAACCAAACATAATTTGAAAAATTGTTAATTATGCAGATATTTAGTATTTTGTTCAGAAATTGGTTTAATTAGAATTATTAAATTTTGTTATTAAATGTACATATCTATAATAAATATATTTACTTATATATCTAAAAAGAGTAGAAAATAAATTTTAATATAAAGCGATTGAAAGACATATATATATATATGCACAGATAATCGATTCTGTTATATAAAAACATAAAATTTAATTAATAATACAGCTACAATATTCATTTTACTTAAAAATAAAATTGATTTTAGGAAATCTAAGTAATTTATAAAAAAATTATTTCTGAAATGAACTAATTAAAATAAATTATTTCTTTAATGAAAATATTGGAATTATATTTGAGTAAAAAAAATGCTATTTTGATATATTAACAAAGACATTTTAAATGTAATTAATTGTTTAATATTCGATTAAATGTATTAAAATGAGACTGGAACGAAAATGTATAAGTTAAATATTAAAACTATTTAAAAACCACATTATATGGTCAGATAATGTAACTCAGTAACTTCCAACATTATTTACAATACACATACTTAAATATATGTAAAAAAAGCGGGAGAGGATTTACTATTTGTCTTTGAGGCGACTTTAGGAAATTTATGATCAAAATTAACTTTATTAACTACTTTTTGCTTGTATTGTCACCTAAGAAACTTAGTTTTTTAATCAGAATATTTTTTTTCTCATTATTAATCAATTGATTTAAATGCAAAAACATAAAATGCTTTTCAATTATCTTCTTATCTAAACCAATAACTGGTTTTTGAATTGTAGTTTCTGAACCCAGAAATATAACATTGCTGATAAAAAGGCTCCAACGTTCCAAAATATTTGGTTCTGTAGCTGGTCGAATCTCTTCGGCCCGTTCAATCATGTTTGCAATAACTGATACACCAAACTGAAAACACACATACACGCACATATATTAATAAATATGAATTTGATTGTTACAAACCTCTAAGGTTTTTTGTTACAAACATTTTGTATAAAGGTTTAAAAATAAATAAGAGTACTCACTACACTCATCAAGATAAATGACAGATTTTTCATTAGGTATTCTGCAATTTGATTAAGCTCAGCAAGGCTCAGGCAAAAAATCCATTGTCTGATGTATGGTAAAAATAGCAAAAGCAATTGATCATCTCTGTCTTTTAAAATGATTGTACAAATTGACGGACCAAAAAAAACATTCCACAAAAATGATGGGTTCTTCAAGTGTGGTAACATTCTGTGTACAAGTTGCTAAAAAAATGTATTGAAAAATTCAATTCTTATCGGATATTTTAAAATTTTTCTTAAATTAATTGTAAATATATGAATACTTTTCATAATTATTACCTTTCCTTTACGTATTGTTACATATGATACCAAATGATGTTGATGACTGTACAAAATATCAGTGAGCTCATCGATAAATTGTTGTACACTAGGCAAAGCATGTGATTTATTTCTTATTGCGTAGTAAGTTTGTTCAATTTTTAATAAAGGGACGTACATCTGAAAATACAATTTTTAATATATAAGACTTGTATTATTTTATTGGTTTTATAACTTTTTGAAACTTACATGCTCAATTTCCAGTAGAATCTGTTTCGAATTTTTTTGAGAAACTACAGACCGATTGACAGATGTTGTGTTTGTAACAAAATCATTTGTTTCAATATCAATCATTTTTCTCGGAGTAATAACACTTCCAAGCTAAAAAATAACATGAATATACTTTACGTAACATATAAGAAAATTAAAGTTGATCACATATTTGTACAATTCCAATATTAAGTAAACCTTAAATCTTCTGAAGTTTAATTGTATTATTATGTTTTTAACTTACCAAGACTTTTCCTAAAGAATTTTCAAAGTGCAATTGTGTATATGAATTATTTTGCCTACAATGCGATTCGGATTGATGAGACACATTAGGCTTAGGTGCATTTGTTGAACCATGATGACGTTTTTGATACATCTAAAACAATGATGATCAAACACATTTATAAATTACACATAAAATATATATTTTTTAATAAAATTTATGATAATAATAATTATGGTATATTTTATAGTTTTGGTATTTAAAATTATTTGCTATAATATTATCATAAAAATACAATAATATCAGTCCTAATTTATCATGTTTTGAATATTTTTTTTTCATTATATAATTTACCGTAAAATAATAATCTTCTTCTAACGGGTTATTGGTATTAAATTGAATGGTTTGTATTCCAGCAAGCCAATGTTTTTCTCTCAATGTCATAAATCCCGCAGCATAATCTGTATGTTGATCATCTCCCATGTAATTTTTCTGAAAATAAACTTGATTTTCATTAAGTACGAAACAGTATCTCCCTATTCTGTATAAGCCACTGTTTAAATATATACTCAAAATTAAGAAGCATTTATTCGAATGCATAACTCATTAGCACACATTTCAAAACGTTTAATTTATTAATAATTATTTTATTTGTTATGGTACCATTAATACTGGAGAAAACTCACCATTTTCATATTTGATGCTACATAACCCATATTGTTGTTATTATTATTATGACCGAAATATCTTTTAACATTAACTACGTTCCTTGAAGTGTTATTATTATTATTATTATTTCTCGGAAAATCTGAAATAAATAGTCAGTGTAATTGTATATTTAAAAACAATAAAATTGAAGCATTAGGTATGTATATTTATATACATAAAAATTAAAAAGAGGATAGATATACTTTTTGGTATATTTCGTAAATCTGGTACATTGTATTGATGATTATCACGTTTATAGTATGATGCATTTTGTAAATATTCTTGATTTAATTCTGGTCCGGGGCGATTGTAAGATGGATTTACTTTTACAGCCTCAATCTAGGAAATATTTAATATAAATAAAATTCATTTAAATCCTATAAAAATATAATATTATTTCATATTTTTTTTGATACATAAATTAACATATAACCAACAATTAAATTCTAAACATATAAATCACAAAAACACATACCTAATGTTATCAATAGAAGGGATTTTGACGCAGTTTACATTATTAATAATAGGAATTTGTAAATATTTAAAATGCCCTCCAGATATTTTATTATTAAACAGACAAGAAAAATAATTTATTTTAAAAAAAAACTACCAATATTTCAGCATCAAAGTCCAATTAAATTAATATATATTTTAATTTTCCAAATAGAAATAAAAAAAATACCAATTGTTTTTCCAAATCAGCTACGTTTATGGGTGAAGAAATTACATTTGGTTGAGTTTTATTTAAATGATCATCTATATGTATACCATTTGCTTCTCGAAATCCAGGTGGAGTATTGAAAATGTTCTACGAAATAGTTAGTATTAACATTATTTAATATTTAAACGTGACAAAATAAAAACAATTTTTAAAACAACCATAAGACAAGTAATTCTAAAAATTAAAAATAATTTACAAGCATCTTATTTAGTGCAAAGCGTCACAATTAAAATAATACCACACTACGAAACATAGACTAAGCATATGCAAATTTTAAGATTAAAAATTGCCATAATAAAAAAATGCTACAAATACATAACAACATTAAAGATGATTATGTTTTATAAAAATATAAACGAATACAATAAATTAAAAACAAAAGAGTAAATTTATTTAATATAAGCAATATTTAAATAAGCAAACATTTACTCGTGACGTTGAATGTAAATTTTGTGTCAAAGATATTGGAGACTTTATAAGAGGACAGCCATAAACATCCAGATTTTGATTGATAAAATTAAAATTATTTTGAGATTCAAATTGCGACTGAAAATAAAATATATATTAACATTCAAATAAAAAAATAGAGTAATTAAAAATTTGTTATATAGCATAAACAAAGTTAATATTTCTGACTTACTTGAAAATCATTATTGAACGTATTCAAATGTCTAAATTCGTTTTCTAAATCCGGTAATAATTTTAAAGGTTGTATGAACACATTTGTATCATTTGTATTAGTTAAAATCGAGCTATTCAATTCATGATTGGTTTCCTATGAAAAATAAAAATTTATTTTCGATTTAAATAGGTTTTGTATTACAATAGTTTTATATATACGAAAAAATTGTTTATATTACACATTTTTCAAACAATTTATACTTTTAAATTGTAAATTATCTAGCAATATATATTTTTTTTTGGATAAGTCATCAATAGCTAAATATTATATTGCAATTTTTATTGATTTATTATCTTATTTTTTGTTTTAAGTTAATTTCTTTATATTTATATCACCATCTGAGCTATTAAAAATGTAGCTAATAAAACAAAAATATGTTGTTTTATATTCGATAAAAGCTAAATATTTTAATTTCATAACACAATTTATTATAACTTATATAATAATTTACAGTAGTGGGCCATCTTTTCTTCGAATTTTCTTCAAACCAAGCGTATTTTTCGTGATCAGATTCCCAGTCACCAACTATAAAATAGTAAAAGTAACATAAATATAGTTGAATAAACGTCATTCGTAAAAACGATTATTTGATTTGGTAATTAAGTTTTCTAATATAATACACAATTCGTAAAAAAGTAACAATTTGTTAAAAACAAAATTACGAAAGTATTATTTTTGAAAACTAGTAACACACTCCAGATAATAAAATACTCTTATCGATATATTGCAAAAAATTGGCATACCTGCTATATCATTGCCAAATGTCTCATCGTTAAGAGCGTCGTATTTATCTTCATCGTATATTTCTTCTTCAAAGTCGTCGTCAAACTTTCCCTATATAGTACAAATAGAATCAACAAACTATCGATAAATTGAAAATTCTCTCCTCCCTCCCGCGGTGAAAATACAAAATTTATTAGGTCGTTGTAACGTTACGACTCGTAGACTGAAAGAAAAATGTGTTTAACGTACAGGGCGAATAATTGTATAAATGGGTAGATAGTATATCAAGTATTAGCTGACCTTAGAAATGTCGGCAACTGAATAATAAACGATACACATTAAGTTTACGTTCGTAGGTGAACGTATTAAAATCTCGAAACAAACGACGGTGATGGTTTGCGTTGCCGCGTAAATTCGCGGGATACACACTCGGGTGTGATACGATCGTATAACGAACGTCGTATAATCGCCAATAACGAACGATTATTCACTCCTCGTCATCTAACGTAACGCGAGTGGCGCGTACAAATGACCGAACGGCGCAATAACGTACGAAATATATTATCGGAATCCGGGCGGGTGAGGGGGTACAAATGACGATATTTTTGCCGCAAACGATCGGCGGAAATCTAACGGAACGTTCGCGTTGTCCGCCGTCCGTCCATTCTACCCCGGGACACGGTGAACACGTCGTTCCGCGGAACCTGTAGGTAGATAGTTTCGCGCGTCAAATATAAATACGCGCGCGGCGTATTAAATCGAACGTGAAATTGTACCTGTTGATCCATGAAAAAATCGTCGCCGTCCATGTTGAACGGCGAAGTGACCGCGTAACCTCTCTCCGGGGCGCCGTGTACGAAGCACTCGAACAACTCTTGATGCCCGTAAGTTCGCCACGGTTTTTGATTGTAAGTAACCGAGAACCATGCACGCGACGGAAATTTTCGCACCGCGAACGGTTGATAAAAGTTGATAAGGGGACCGCGTACGTTCGAGGTTGAAACGTTCGGCCGTTAACACAGGCGAAACACGACTTTGTTACCGTCCGTGCGTCGAACGGAAAAACAAACGGAGATCAACGATCGACGACCGATGACCCTGAGAAAGAAATCGTAGTAGATCGCGCCGACGGACAACGACGACGACGACGATAATATTCCGCTGGTAACGCGGTTGGCGTGGGTATGCGACGATTACGAGTGGCGCGTAACCAAAGCCGGTAACCACGTAACGGGTTAAAAGCCGTTTCGTCCAAACGTCCGTTCGCCACCCGCGAGATATGTCGATTCGGTAACGAAAACGGGAATTTTCGAAAAAAAAATCGTGACCGTTCTCGTACGATTTTCGTATATATTCGATCGTGAAACACGCACACACATATATATATATAAATATTGTATATTCGAACGTCGTCGGCGCAAAAGAATTATACGACGAGAAACAACAATATCGGCTAGACGGTACATCTTTTCGGAGCTTTGGTCCGATATAAATGCGTTTTCAAACGATTATACCACGTGTTGTGCGATAAATTATTCCCACCGACTTTTAAAAAACACGGCGTGATGAAATGATGTTTGGGCCGGTGAACGCAATGAAAGTGCCGACAGTTCTCGGTCGGGTCGCCGCGATTTTTCAATTTCGATCTACGGCTACGACCGGTAGTCGATTTGGCTGGTCCGTAATCGTTTCTGTCTGAAACATTATAAAAATTGGCGAGCGCGATTAATATCAGCGTACACTATAATCGAGCCCCTATTCGACGGTGACGTGTGTTATGTACAGTGGTGGGGTGGGGGAGTGGTTGGGCAATTACTTCCGGCGACAAGGTGAGAGAAAGAGAAGGGGGAAGGACAAAACAAATGGACAAATTAGCGAAACGTGCGCGCGTCCGATTATCGTAGACGCGGATAAGTTACCGTCCACGGTCGACTCGACGGAAAGTCTCGCCGCGGTTCGTAGTAAACAAAAGCGTTTTCGGTAATAAACGCTCCGATACAGTTTAGCTGTATTACGATTACGTAGATTTATTACGTAAAACGAAATCGTATCGTCGGCAAATTTGCAGGGACCCGAGGCACGGAAGTGACGGAAAACGCATTTCGCCACTATCGAAAATGTTAAAAACGATACGACGTAAGCTTTTTGTTTACGAGATATTCTAAACGGATCGTTCGTTTATGTCGACGGAGACGGCGCACACGGGACGCTCGTACGTACGTCGGCACGTTTGTTTTCAGCGATTTGCTTACGATACGATTGCGCGCGAAAACGACGTGACTACACAATCGCTTATTGGCAAATTAAAAAGTAAATATCCGACTTAACTCGTCAAGGCCGCAAACGTAGTTGCCCGTGTTTTACCGTATTCAACACCGCGTCTGTGTCCACCATACGCGGCTGTTGTCCACGCGTCGTCGGGAACGTCTGATCGGCGCGGATCGTGACGTTTATTTCTAAAACGTATGCGGAGCTGGCGAACAATTTGTTAATCGCGACGTCGATAATTACGTATATTCTGACAAGACGTTCGACTGCTCGGCCCGGCCCGTCGGCACGTTTCGAATGCCGGCCGAGTACGCGACGTGCACGAAAAAACCGACCAACCACTTGGACGTGACCGAACGCATTTCGCGGTGGCGCGACGACGAGTAACCTCGCGAACTATCGACCGCACAGGACCGTTTCGAATCGAACGTTTCGGGTTAATTAAAATTTACTAGAAATCCACCGGCGCCGCGGCCGTTCTCGGCAATATTTCCGAATTATTCCCGAATTTACGTACAGTCGCGTGGGCTATCATCCAGTGGTGGTGTCGGTGGTGATGGAGGTGGTGGCTCGTGCCGTGTCCATTTCGCGGTTACGTACGCGTTTATTTACGTACGAATATTTTCGTGTCGGCAGTAATTTCGAAATGGAATCCTCAGACAATATTGGACGTGTAGCTCTAAATAAAAGGCCAAAATCGATAACAAAAAAAATCACCCGATAAATAGAGCGTAACATTGGGGTATAATACCATTAAGTACGAAAAGAATCGAAGACCAATTTCAAGTCACGTTTTGACACTTCGGATATATCTCCAGGCGTTTTACAAATATTTACGTACGTCGACAACGTCGTTTGGTCACTATGGTGCGTAACAATACAACGATAGTATTTAAAAAAAATTCCAATTACATTTCACGAACGGTAATTGACTTTCGATTTGGTTTTTGTTACATTTACTTAACAGTTTTAACTTTTGTCGATTTCCGAAGTGTCGTCGCTGGACGATCTCTTCCTCAAGCGTTCATGACAATATAATAATTTAAGTAATTCACTTCGACTTATTATACTGAATCTGATATAGATTGTCGAATATTCTAGTAAAATAAAAAAATAAAACTTTTATCGATTTAAATTTTATTAATCGGGAAATATTATTACGCGTATTTCTATTTTTCCCAAACAATGGTCAACTGCGACGATAAATTTAAAAAAAAATAATAATAAATATTTTTTTTAATTAGAAAAAAATCGTTATAACGTACTTTCTAAACGAAAACTGGCGCATTGACCACTTTCGACGAAAAAACTGAAACCGACACTTTTAATTCGAAAAAATCTTCGAGATAGAGAATGGCGATTTATCACTTCGTATCCTCTAAGAATTCTCCTGATATTTTTCCGCGGGCCTTTGTGACTTATTTTATGGGCACGTATACCGTAAAATATTCTTGGTTTTAAAATTCAATTCGCATAATATTTCCTCGCGTTTTATATTACCGATCAATATTTTTCCGAATATTTCTCGTCGTTTCTACTTAAACGGTTTTTTACGAATCAGTTTCGTTTACATTTTATACCTTAAAAATACACTTTCCCGCGATACTGTTCCTCGTTTATTATCGCTACAATTATAGTTTTAACTGTTTTTATCATTCCTCTAAATTACTTTTCTGACCGTTACGATTTCAATAAATCGGAGGCCCGGAAAGTATAAAAAATATAGTACGTTTTTGGCACCCGGTATTTGTGACGTTAGCTCGGTCGAGATGAATTGTATTCGTAAATTATATTCGTGGTTCGATCGCCGTCGTTTCGCGGTAAAAAAAATTACGTAGACGTATATTCGAATCGGCGAAGGGATTTGGACGGGACAAGAGGACAATTTTTTTAGTTTCCAGCGATATTCCGTCGACGAAGCGATAAATTACAACACACATGTAATAATCGTTTAGTTTTACATTGTTTGCTTTTACTCTACGCACAAATTATAATATAAATAATGAGTAAACTTAAATTTAAAGTGTACAATCAAATAATGTATAAGTAGATCCATAAAATAAAATCGATTAATATAATTGTAGTAGTTACTCGAAATGGCCGTGTAGTAACGTGTAAAGAGAGATACACAATCGTGTAAAAAACTTAAAATAATAGGTACGTCGTTTTTTTTTTACTCGTCAAGTGTTTTCGAACGAAAACCAAAAAAATAAAGAAAAAACTTAACAAAACCCGATTAGCAAGCGAAAGGATCGGAAAGAACAATTTATAAACCGAAGTCTCAACGTAGCAAACGAATGTATATAGTCAGTCAACCAAAAATGTCCGTGCGCTTATAATAGTAATAATAATAATAATAATAATAATAATAATAATAGATTTATCGGATTAGTTAACGATAAACCGTAAATTTTAAACGTATTCGAGATCATAATATTTAAATAACAAAGAATCGTACGATATAAATATATGTCGATATCGTTTACGTTTTGACGTAATGTCTTATCGAGTTTAGATTGAATAATTTCGTTATTTTTTCGCTGTACGAATTATTATTCTACGTAAGATAATTTAATTTTTGGTAAATATAAGTGTATAATATATGTTATTTACATTTGTTTTCAAACTATGTATATATATATAGTTACAATAAACACACACACGCGCACACGGATTGTTTTAAGCGTCTAAACTAAATTAAACGTATATTCGTGACTAGAATGTACTTATCAATA
Organism: Geopemphigus sp. TES_GeoC_2020; assembly: GCA_025469175.1. Lineage (NCBI taxonomy): Eukaryota > Metazoa > Arthropoda > Insecta > Hemiptera > Aphididae > Geopemphigus > Geopemphigus sp. TES_GeoC_2020. Next base: position 18,342 of record JAIPRN010000956.1, on the reverse strand, counting down.
AATGCAAATAGAATAAATAATCAACAGACGAGTTTTCGCGGCAAATGGAAAGAGGCTGTCGAGAGATGTTTGATAATATTTATCGCGTTTATCATCCCGCGGATTATGACGGGCCCGACGAGGTCGCTAACTGTTGTAACACGATAACGTCTCGTTCGTTCGCTACATTCGCCGCGCGTTCGGGTAACGATCGGGACTGCCCACCCGGTGGTGAGGGCCGGACGGGACCGTTCAAACTAAATGTCCCTCTGTCTCGTCGGCTTTGTGCGCGAACGTGGTGAGCACGTTTTGCGACGAAAACACCGTGACGTCCGGCGGCGGTGGCGGCGGCGGCGGCGAATAATAGTTGTACTTGACCGTCAGCGGTATGGCCGGCGGTGGTCGGTTATGCAAAACCGGTGGCACGGTCCGGGTGATTTTGGTCGGCATACCCCCTGACGGCAGTGGCTGTTGGTGGAACGTTCGATTATCTGCGACAGAAAATTTCGGTTTTGACGTCGTCCACTACGGTTCGACCGCACCAGCGCGAGCATCATAATAATTCCCGGGCCGGTTAGGTAACGTTACAGAACGGTACGAAGGTTTGAAAATTATCCGAGAGAAGAGGCTTTGGGCGGACGGTTGTTTTTTAATTTACCGATCTTTCCGTTGTCGTTCGCGTTCTCGTGAACGTAATGTTGCGTCAACCGATCGGTGTTCGCGCTCAAGTGGCTCATTGGACCGCCGTACTGAACGTGTTGCTGTAAGGGATGGTCGGATTCGGTAACGAAAGGATAATCGATCTGTTCGATTAAGTACGAGTGTTCGGCCGACTTTTGTTGCCGTTCCTCCTAAATAATAATCGTAACACAATTGTAGTTTTTCGGTCGAGTTTTCGTCGTTGTCGATGTTTTACGTCGCTTGTTTCCTACCGATGTAGGGCGAAGCGAGGCTGGGGGCACGTGAACGATTCGGTTTTTTTGACGCGTTCGAATTAACTCGACGACATTTTTCGATTTAAACATTTTTCGGAGTTCGAAGTTAACAAACGAACGAAAAATGATTTTTGAGGGTCGTCCGTTCGAATTTTTCCAATAAATTTTTCCACAATGTTCGTGAATTACCAATTTGTCGTAACGCCTCTAGACGTTACTTACGTTCGAGACGAACGGCACTCGGGGACGTGTGTTTACGAGATCGTTTAAAGGCGCGACGAAATAAAATAAATAATTAATAATCACTCGAACGTTTTCACCGGGTTCGGCGATTTTTTAATAATCTGTTAAGTCGTATTCCACGTACCTACCTAATTACACTTTTGAGAGCGCCGTAATTTTACGGTAAAATTGTTCTTAAAAACAATTATCGAATTTATTTTCGGGTCAATATTTACGTAAACGTGCGTAAAACTCGACGAACGAAAAAAGTAAATCAGTTCGTCGACCCGCGATTAAATAGGAAACTAAAAAACACGAATTAACGTTAAATTCGCGTACGCACGAAAGACACGAATGGCGTTCAACACGGAGTTCGTTTTGAACGTATTAAGAATTATTAATCGTCGACGAACGGGCAAGTCGAAATTCGACTACTCGGTCAAAACCGGAAAAAAAATCGACGTTCGCGACTAAACGAGTTAGTTTCCGCTCTTTAACTCGTCAATGGCGAAGTCTCGACGCGAAGTATTTCCTACCCATTGGATACTTACGTTGTATTCGGGCGATACGTTCGAGTATGTTTCCGACTTTTCCGAGATGGAACTTAGGTTCTCCTCGTACGCCCCGTTATAGGTGTTCGGCGCGTACATTTCAATCGTAGGCGTTTTGCTACTCGAATCGTTAGAGTTGTCTGAAAAGAAAACGGACTCTCGTTACCCCACACACACACACACACACCCACGCGAATTACGACGTCCCGGATTGGACGACGAGATTTCGGAAATAGCGTAACAGTTCTATTTGTACCGATACCGATAAAACCGTAATGGAAACGTACCGTTGTTTACGTTCTTGTTGACATTCCGTTTTCTGTATATACAATAAGACACGACGACGATGCCTAGGAGTATCAATATTCCGACGATCGTTCCTAAGAACACGAATACGACGGTCATCCCTCGATCTACTTCCGCGGACTTTTTCGCGTTCGACTCGGGCTTCAGTTGCGCGTTTTCACCTAACGAAACACACCACAAACGGTACCGAAATGGAACGGTCACAGACACACGCGACAATCGCGTACACGCGCGTCTGTACAGGCCAAACGATCGCGTTCTACGGGCTCGTGCCGAATCGGTTTCCCGAGATGTCGAATTTAAGACGATTTAAATCGGTCCTTATTTCGAAGTCAAGTCTCGCGACCGGCGTCCATAACAAAACGCGCGAAAAGAAAAATTCGGTTTGACCAGAAATGTCGCGAAATCGGTAATATTTATATAGCCGTGATCGAAAGCCTAAAACTTGATTTTATTTTGGAAGTATTCTGTCGTTGTTCGCTACGTACGCAAATATTTGTACGAAAAACGTCTTCTTTCGTCGGTTGTTAGGAATATTTATTGCCGCGTAATTTTGCGTTTATTTTTAACGGAATTTGAACGGTGTATTTTATCTCGAAATAATATTAAAGAAACATTATTTTCCTGGTCGGCATATTGTTTTTCGAAAATATCGACCAACTACGCGATATCAAAACATAAAAACGCGTATTCCGCGTAGCGTTTTCGTTTCGTTAATTATCATACGCTCATATTGTCGTATATTTATGAATAGGAACGCCGACGAATTCGTTTTGGACGTGGCGCCGGAAGTCTGGACGATCAACGTTGACGTTTTTTACGTATTTACCGCGAAACATTTTTGAAACGAACATTCGCGAAATACGCGGACGTCGACGAAACGCGAACGACTTTCGGACGCATTTGCCAATTTCGGACGGGAACCGATTCGGCCACGGCCGTTTTACGACCGTCGTAGCCCCGTCTCGAGATTTCCGTATCGTATTACAACGCGACTATGGTGGCACGAACGTACTTTGCGTGGCGAACTTAAGGCTCTCGGCCATGTAAGAACTGTCGCCGTACATGTTACGAGCCAATATGTTAAACAAATAGGTCGTGTTCGGTTCGAGTCCGCCGATTCGGTACTGCGTCTCGTTTCCGATGTCGTCGTATCGGTATATGTGCTTATTGGACGCCGTGCCGATCGTTTTGTACCGAATGCGGTACGTGACTGGCTCACCTGAAACCCCAAACACGCGTTATACACATTATCGCGACAATTGTACCTAGATATTTATCTAGGTCGGACTAGATTGGAGTAATCTGGAGTGAAATGACGCGCTTTTCGTTTCGCTGCTGTTATATACTTAACGCGTTGTACATTTGTCCGTGCCGTCCGTATCTCAAATTTATAGTCTCAACTCGAATTTCGATTATTCGGTCGAAATTCCATTTTACCAACGATACTAAGGTTAGGCTACTACGGCCGAAAATTGAACATAATTAACGGCGATACGCGTTTTTGTTTCGTGATCGAAGTGAAATGTACTCGAGCTAAATTTAATAAACGATATTTATTATTTTGGTATAAAATAATTTTTACACGGTCGTATTTTTGAAACTACGCAACAATCGGTTTTGAATTGTAAAAAACGAATTTTACTCGAAACACGTCTATCACTCGAAATTAAAAGCGTTTAACCTACTCAACTATTTTTACAACGCCGTACGCTAACGGTTATTTAAGTTATTTTGTAAACGATTTAAGGTAGTTGTTAAAAAAAAAAAAAAAAACGTCACTTCTGACGTACGACCGTTTAAATATCGGTTTTCGAACTGCGTAAAATAAACCGCGCGTCCCATCGTCGTACTCTAAAACGATTTTCGGGATAAAACGGTTTTTCTATATATTTTTTTTGCCGACGTCTCGTTAATTTTTCGGAAAAATAAATTAGTTCGTCGTACGTTCGTACGACAAACCGAAAAACGTTAAAAAACCGGGCGACTTACGCGTAGGTTATAAGTTTTAATACGTGTACGTTGCTAATTCTATACCGCGTAAATATTACGCCGAAAGATTCGGGATAATACACAACTCCGTCTCGTATCGAAGCCGGGGGACCTGATCGTCGGACGAACAAATACGTTTCGTTTTTGGCAAAACGATAAAGCCGTAACAAGTTTAGCTCGAAACGGAACATTTTCGGTAATCGACCGTAATGGTTCGTCGTACGCCGGTCGCGCCATTTCACAGCCCCAGACATTACACCCCCGACGCGGAAGACGGACGGCAATTGTGGTTACATCGTTTCGTACCTCCGTCGAAGCCCGGAGACCAGGCCAGCGTCGCGCTGTTATGGGTGGCGTTCACCAGCCGGAAATTCAACGGCGGGTCGGGGTGCGAAAAAACGGTTAGCCGATTGATCGCGTTCGTCGATCCGAGAATGTTCCACGCGGTGCACACGTAGTCGCCGTAGTCGAATTGGTCCACTTGTAGTATAGTCAGCGTCGATTCGTAGAGCGTTTCGTTTATCTGCGCATTCGAAAAGAGTTACGGCGTGAGTGGCGAGTTCTCGGGGCCCGTCCGCGGCGCGTTCGTCGGTGTTGCGCTGTCTAGCGGCTCACGGGGACTGGCGCCGGGGTTGACGCGTTTTTTCCCCCTCGTGGACGAGAACGAACGGAATGGTCGGTATTTATTCGGTACGATGGAACGGGTTTTCTTTTTCGATCCGTCCAAATTCGAAATAAGTCCGTTGTTAACGCGACAATAGCCCTCCCACCCCCGCCACCGGATGTTCGCTTATACGAACGGTGTAATTCGGGATTGATCGTACAGTCGTAATAGTTCTGGCCGACGTCGAAGATATTATCGATAAGTCGCGTCGAAAACGTCGGCGAAATTCGCGAACAACCTTCGCAATGTGTTCAACGAACGTAATTCGATAGGCGTACCGGTTAATCAATAGGCGCCGACGTACGTGTACGCGCACGGGGCTTCGTTTGTGGCTACTAACGTATGGGGGTAAATAATTGTATTTACTCGGTTTTCATCCACGATGTACTTTTCGGACACGCTCGTTATGTTCGACTCGTCGCGTTTCCACGAAAAATGGATCTTCGGCGCGCCCACCGCTCGGCAATGGAGTTTAGCCGACATACCAGAGTTACTAGCCGTTTTCGAATCGTATTTCATCGTAAGTATCTCCGGTTTATCTGTGGTTAACACAATATTAGCACGGTTCCATTAATTAGCTTATAAACTCGGCGAGCCGTTCGAAGTTGCACGCGCGGTTTTTCCTTAACGAATCGAAATTTAGGTCGAATTTAAGAGCGGCCGTAATTATAATACACATCCGTCGGTAGTTAGTGTTTATTTGCCATCGGCCGTTCGTCGGATCGGTCCAACGAATTACGCGAGATAAACCGTGCGTTCGGATTGTGAAACGTTATATGAAAAAAGAGCTTACGAAAAAAGCACTTACGTTCGACGATTAACATTACGGATTGCGACGATTCATTCCCTATACCGTTGTTGACGACGCAAAAAAACGACCCGCTGTCGAATTTAGTCGTATTCAATATAGTCAAATACGACGTGTTGTTCTTCAGTAAAATTGACGTCCGTTTGTCGAAAAAGAAGTTCGGACGCGTCCAGCTAATATGTTCCGGGCCCAATGGGAATCCTTCTATTCGACACCAAAGGTGAGCGTCTTCTCCGTCGGACACTACGACGCCAAGCGACGTGTTTGTGACGGTCGCTTTATCTAAAAACAAAAAAAAAACAAAAACGGTTACGCGCGAAAAAAATGAAAAATACAGAGAGGCCGGTGAAACAACGTCGTGCGTTTTAAACGCGTGCGGCTAACGTGTGTAATGAATTAAAAGTGGAACGTTTTTCGATACGGTGTCGAGAAGCTGCGAATGATCGTAAGGCGCGGTGTAGCGGAACGCATTTTCGTTCGATAAACACTCGGTCGCCATCGAGCCCGCCGTAGAAATATCGAAGTTTGAATACGAAATTGATACAGAAAACCGGTAAAGAAGTTGACGGTAGTTTTAAGAATGTTTTCCCGGCGAATGTTTTCGGTTAGTTTTGTTAAACGGGTAATCGTGACGAATGCTTACGTTTTACGGACAAAACGAACCAAAAGGTCGAAAAACCTTCCGTGTTGGACGCCTCGCACGTGTAATTTCCAGCGTCGTCCCGGAAAACGCCGGTAATATTCATACTGGAGTCCCGTATACGCCGGCCGTGCGCCGAATACAGCGGTTCGTCGTTTTTGAACCACTTGTACGTGATCTGGGCCGGCCGTCCCTTCGCCAGCAGCGCGACGAACACGTTGTCCCCTTCGGTGGACGTGATTTGGTCGGAATGCGTATCAAAGGTCGGTTTATCTGTAAAATGTACGACCCGTTCACAGCCGCGCGTTCCAGAACCGCGCGCCCGATTCGGCACGTTTGTCACGAATAAACGGGCGGACCTCTGGAGCGTCCCTGTGGTTTGTACTCACGGTAAACGTTGAGCGTCACGTCTTTGTGCGTGCTTTTGAGCAACGGCACGCTGGTCCCTTGGCAAATGTAAACGGCCCCGTCCATTTCCGCGGTGACGTTAACCGTCAACTGTATGACGGACAATTTGCCGCCGTGAAGTCCCGGCTTGGTGTAGCTGTTTATGCCCTCGGAGATGGGTACGCCTTGGTTCCACCAGCTCATTTTCACCGCCGGGTTGCTGGACGTCGCCTCGCACGTCAGCGTCGCTTGCATCCCTCGTTTCAAGTGCACCGGTTCGTACTTGATGTTCAGATGGTCGGACAAGACTGCGTACACACGGAAAAAATATATAGGTTTCGGACAACTAGTTTTGATTATCCCGTCGTCGTCGTGGCGGTTAAACGAACAATCGAGTTACTCGGACGCGTTAATTTCTACGAAATTTTCGGAAAGGTTCTTTTTCTCGACTTTAAGTTCATTATTTTCGCGAACGTAATTTATGTTAAATTACAGGCCGTATAGACGACGTCAAGTACGAATATACTAATACGTGTCGTTTGATAACATGAACGTTTCGATTACTATATAGGATAATGGAAATCCGTTTCTCATTTGTCGCGCTATAGTTTTAACGCTAAATAAAAAAAATGTCGATTTTTTTTCCTAGATAAGCCAATTTTTAAAGTCAACTTTCGAAATTGAAAATAAAACCACGAGTTATTTAACTTATTGGTATTAACGAGTTAAAAAAATTCGCTATCTTGCTCAGTCTCGTCTATCGTTGTTGGAATGTAGGCAATTCATTCAAAGGCGCGTATATTTTATTTTTCCGGAAAAGTGCTCGTGAAAGTCGCGTTATGATTTTAATTCGAATTTAACTACTGACGGCGGTACATTTAAAATTAATTCGATACGATCTGTAAGAATCGCGAATATTTTTGTTTTGTTTATTACCACAAAAACGTGCCGCGTTTGTTTTCCTAAAAGACAATGTTACTAAAATGTATTAGTCGTTTCTCTTACATAGGACTTTTAGTTTCTGCGTTTTTATTAGAGGAACTTGTAACGCCGGATGAGTTACTTCACATTTAAATACAGCGTCGTTGTCCGTATAATTCACCACGAATGATAGTTCGGCCGAAACGGAATTTTCACTCGTTGTTATGATGGATTGTATCTGGAAAAAATTCAACAAAAACGTTCGAATATTTTGCGAGTTTACACTTTTGAACGTGTTTACTCAATGTTTAACACCGTTTAGAAAACGATAAAATATTATTCAATAATCGTACAAATTTAGTCTCAGGTTTTACGATTAAAAATAATAATATTTGGAATCAACATTTTAACGTGTAAATTTGAACGTTACATATATTAGTCGTAACATATTGCACGATTGTTATGTCGTATCCGTACGCTCACAATATAATATAAATATATTTGTCGGCCTTAAACTCACAGTGTAGAAAATTAATATAATTAAATAGTTAAGCCGTGTAAAGAGTGATAATCGGCAACATTTTTGACCAATACGATGGTGTTGTTTTACCAGTCGACCGTTTGACGGTCGGTTTATACGAGCCATAATAATTACTTCTAAAAAGCGTCGGAAAAGGAAGTATTAGTATTCAATATCAACGAGCTGTGTCCAAAATGCTTTACCGAATGCTTGAAAATGAAAATGTTTGAAAAAAGTACCGAGAAAAGTAATAACGATAAACATCGACAATACCGTACCTTTTTGTCGTTTTTGAACCACGTGACCTGGCCTAGAGGATTTCCACCGGTAGACACACAAGATAGTCTGTGTACATTTCCCGAAGTGATCGGATTGCCGGCCGAGTAGTCGATTATGATCGGCGCCCCGGGCGGGTCTAAATTGTCCAAACAAAACACGAAATAAGCGAACGTTAAAGCGAGTTGGAATTAGCGTATCGATAACCGTCGAAGGGACGGACGGAGCGCGTATTCTACGGAGGCGACGATGACTACGATTGGTGGAATGGGTGAGGGACGGAACGGGAAGTGATTTACGTGGGAAAGTACGTCTGGAGCCGATGGTGGAACTGTCGGCATCACCGAGAAGCCGAGGAGATTGCGGACGGAACAAACGACCGTGCAACTGTAAGGAGGAGGAAGGGGATGGTGTTGAGTGTTTGAAGCGAATAGGAGGCAAAGGCTAACGCGAAAGGTTCCAATTGACGACGATCGAATTCCGAACAGACGCGACGTACTCCGGAACGGGGAATCGACGACGCGTATTCAATTATCTCGGACGCCGATTCGATGTTGGCAAGAAGGCCGTTCGAAGTACCCGAGACCGCGTGTATACACATACATATATATATATATTATTCGATCGTCGCGTGGTGGACAGTTTCGTATCGACCTACACGCGTAAAACGAGTCCGGACGAAATTTCGCGTCGAAAATTACACCGCCGACGCGGGTGTTACGGTCGAATTCCGGATAGTAATTACCGTGACCGCGCGCGTTCGGCGTATTAACGTCGGAAACGAACAGGTTACGATAGATATTCAATATCGACCGCGTATCGTCGATATTACGTCGAGTCGATTCGGGGACGTAATTCGATATACGTGCGACTTGGCCCGTAGTATTACGACACGGAGTGCGCGAGTGTATAAGTACGGTACGTGTTTCGATACGCTTTTTTGTTTTTTTTTTTTTACTTAACGCGTCTTCTATTTGGTACGTTCGTCTTAGTGAACGTGTCCCGCCCATCGTTCTTTGGCGACGGTAAATAAACAGTAACCGTACTCACGCAACACGCTGACTTTATGGGTGGCGAACACTTTGTCGAACACGCTGTTGCTGATGGCCTGACACGTGGCCACCACGAAATGATGCCCGTCCGGTACGACGAACGACACGTTCGATTTCGTTATCCAACTGGACTGCGGCGCGGACACCACCACCGACGTGCTATTCTTCTCCGATTCGCCGGCCACCGTCCATTTGATCGTCGCCGGCGGATTGCTACGGCCGGTCTCGCAGTTCAAGTTCACCGACTCGCCTTGTTTCGCCTCGTCCGGTCCTTTGATGCGCACGTGACTCGGACCGTCTACACATACGTTCGAATCAAACCCGTTTCGAACGTTCGCGTTAAATAGTACGCGCGGGTTCTCGCCACAGCGTCGTGAATAACCGACCGCGTTCAAACGGTAAACTCGCGGTACGAAACGAATTCGTTCGAGGTAAAAGCGGTCCGACGCCGTTCGGACACCTAACCGCGCTTTCGCCCGAGTTTGAGCGGCGGCGGCGGCGGACGGTCGCGGTTTCGCCGATTAATTGGTGAAAACGGTCGGAATCGACGGAGAATTTCGGCGTAATTATTATTACGCGTGGCATCACGACGATTCCGGGGCAATTCGAAGCCGGCGCACAGATCTCTATCGGAAATTCGAACGTTTTTATTCGGCTCGCGGAGTTGCGCGCCTCAGATATAATCGAACCGCGGGGCCGGCTGGTTTTTGTGGGCGCATAGTTTAACCGGGTTAACGGGTTTTCACGCGCCAGGCTAACGTTATAAATTACGGGTTGTGACGCGGGTAAGTTACGCGGCCTAAGAGAGCCACCGTATCGTCGGGTGGATGCCCCGTACGCGTTTTCGATTTATTCGATAAAATACGCCGGACGGGCGTTTATAAGTTGTACGGCGCTAACGAAATATATTTCGGGTATTCGCCGCTCGACGTTCGTTCGGTTGGTTCTTTTTTTTCGTTCTTCACTCGAACACGACCGACTAGCGGCCGTACGGAATAAAAAAACGAAACCACGTGGAACGGAAACCGCCGAACGAACGACAATAAAGGAAATCGACGGCGTTCGCGGAACGAACGGAAGTGAACCGATACGTTCGCTTCGGGTCCGTGTATGACTCGACAATTACGTTTGTGGCAATTTATCGGGAAATTTGCCCGAATCCCCCAGATCGACGGGCGCGCGTTTTTTTTAATTACAGGAACAAAAAAAACATAGTAAACAACGAGAAAAGCGCTTACACGACACCGAGAGTATCACGTCGGCGTATTGGGAAACCGGGCTAATTGAATTTTTCGCCTCGCACTGGCACCTCGCCGTGTTGTCCGAAATATTGGCCACGAACGTGTACGTGCTCTCCGACACCTTTTCCGTCGTTCTGAAATCCGTTACAAACGCGCTTGTTACTCGATGTAAATAATAAAGAGGATTTCCGTCGCGTTGTCTCGTCGTCGTCGTCGTCGTCGTCGTGGGAAAAATTTGGCCCGATTTACGTTTCGTTTCGATCACAACCGTAGTTCAAAGCGACGTAAAGTAACGCGCCACCGAAAGCGCGCTCGTTGCAGCGTCGAAATTCGGTAAGTATCTACCGGACATCGGGAGTAGCGTAATTAAACCAATTAATTTTAACCACAGTTAAAGGGTCCCGTCAAGCGCGACGACGATCTGTTTCGCGCACCCAGTTCGGTTCAATCAATGCAGACACGTACTTGTATTCGTTTTGGACCATTTCGCCGTTCTTGAACCACGTCAGTTGTGTCGGAGGATTGCCGATTTTCGACACGCAACGTAGGGTCACGCGCTGACCCTTTTCCAAATTATCGCCTTCCGTGTATCCTTCGATGTGAGGAACTCCTGGTGGATCTGGTTACGCGGATTTCCGTTTTCATTAACGACGACGATCGATCGGAAAACAAAATTAAAGTTCCGTCGTACAATATTCCCCGGTTTAATAGTCGAATTCAATACAATTTTTCGTATTCGAGTAAAGATAAACGGGAAGTTTCGCGGATCGGATCTTATCGCCTCGGCTCAGCGTCGTTGTCGTGTTTGAAAATCGAAAAATAATTTGGAGCGGATATTTCGGTATTAACTATAGCGTTTGTTACAGTTTGAAGTGTCGGTAAGTGACAGGTGGTTATTACTTTCGAACTTTTGCGCGTAAACAATTGAAATTGTCAATTAAGTGCGGCGAAACGGCGCGGATCGTACGATTAAAAAAATAATAACGTTAATAATCGTTTTTAAGTATTCGTAAAAAAATTATTTAAATTTTCGAAACGTTTTTAGGGCACGATTAGAATGTTTTTTGATTAGCCTTTTTAATACCCCAAGGTTTTACTGAAAATCCTTTAAAATAATATCGTCGTACCTACAATGATTTTCAAAACGTATTTTTATAGGAAATTGGCGCGTGTGTTTTAACGTTCGTTTAGATTTATGCGATATATTAATCTTTAATACGTTAATATTAGATATTGATCGTAATCTCGTGTTTAAAATATAAATCACGTTTTATCGTGAACAGTGAAACAGCGATATCGTCGAATATTCCTAAAAGTGATCTATTTAATCGAAAATCGAACGTTTATATATATATATATATATACAAAAAAGTAGAAAATTCGATCGACGACTCTAAGTAAAAAATGGACACTAGCACGCGAACGATATTTTATAAATCCTATAGTTTCCGAACGAAACGTTACGAAAAAGCGCGTAAAATAAAAACGAGAAATAAACGTCAAATTTGATTCAACAATTATCAAACGTTTTTGGGAACGTTACACAGTGTACGCGCGTTTTTTTTCTGTTTAATATTAAAATAAAGAATCTATATGTTAATTTCAAGTCTCCGGAGACTGGAATATTATTATTATTTCCCGGATTAAGTGGAACCGAATTGATTTTATCATACACGGGCGAGCCGTAAACGTCACTGGTTTTATATTTACACCCCAAGCGTATATGATGCGTACGTGAAGTTTCATTTTTCATGTTTTTTTTCCCTCCTATAATTTGTTTTATTATATACTGTACGCCGTAATTGTTTTTAGGGTTGATCCGTGTCAGTGTAAAATGGAAGCTAAATAATAATAAAAAACCTATTCCGAGATTTGATTATTAGAAATTTAAACACGTACGACGAAATAAGTTGACGCGTATATTTCGAAATCGCGCACATTCGTCTGACGCCGCTGACGTAACAGCGTATTTCCGTTTCTAAAAACGTATTTCGGCACTTTCCTAAGAAAGGCGAAAAAACACCCCATGCTTACGTACATATATATTGGTTTTGGAAACGATTGGGCGAGTATGTGCGCGCGCGTAAACACATTTTAGATTCGAAAAACCCGGGGACAAAAGTGAAAATTGTTATTTCGGAAAAGAAGAAACTACTTAAACTTGATTTCGAAAGCGAGCGGTTTTTTTTTTGTAAAAATCGTTTTGTTTCGTCACGCGCTCCGAAACAAAGGGGGCGACGAAACGCGCGATTTTTATATCGCCCGTTCTCCCGACCTAACGACCCGACGCGTCGCGTCGCGTTACGTTTTACGCTCCCCGCCGAGTTATTATTATTAAAACGCGTCGTTTAATCGTTTCGTCGACAAGCCGCCGGATCGTTCGTCGCCCGTTTTGTGCGGCGCGGCCACGCGATCTAAATACGACGATCTCGCGCGTGTCTCATTACGTGAACCGCCCGTGTTTTAATACCAATCGGCGGTCGTTATGTACGTTTTAGACGTAACGGACAACGCGGACTCACATAAGACCCTTATCTGAATAGCGGCGGCGAGCGGTGCGGATAACGCGTCGTGGTGCGCTTTGCACGTGTATTTCACCCGGTCGTCTTCCGACGAGGCCGTCACTTTGATTCGGCTTCGGACCGTGTACAGTTTCAATTTCGACGACTCGGCCATTTCTTCGCTCACGTTGTCGGACCGTTGTTCTACGTAAAACAAAAAAACCGAAAACACGGCCCGCGTGAATTAGCGTGTACGGTGTGTATATATATATGTATATATCGTTTGCATGCGTTCGTCGTGTCCATATGTCGTTCGCCCGTACGACCATTGACGACGAACGACGCGATCGTTATAAACGCGATCGGCGTCGGTCGGTGTTCGAACTCCCCCGAACGCCTTTTACTCACCGGGATTGATTTCGGCGTGACTGCGAAACCATACGATTCTCGACGCGGGCCTAGAGTTACGGGCCAGGCACTCGATGGTCAGCTCGTGGTTTTCTTGTATTTCCAATTTCGAACCCTGCGACTGATTTACGATCTCGACGGACGACGGCGGAACTGCGCACACAATTTTGTCGACGATTAGGCGTTTCTATTATATAGAATCGCGACGGAAATAATTTACGAGTTTATCGAACGGACGAATAGAACGAACACGGCGGCTGGTTGGGGAGGGGTACAGAAGAGACGGTTAAAAAAGTGAACAACGTAGGAAGGGGTGAATTATAAAACGAAAAGGAATACGCGCTGTAGTCGTCAATTATGAAACGTACGTAATGTGAGTATTACGTAATACGCTCGTTTTTCGAAAGCGTTCGTTGTTGATCGTACGCCATATGTTTTTGGATCGAACTGCTTTGTACGATCCAATGAACATCTGGAACGTACATCTGCGATTACGGACGTCAAAACGAAAAAAAGCCGATCGAGATCGAAGGGTTACGGAACGAAGCTAAGACTATTCGCTTCGTCGTGAACGTTTCGGGGCAAACGCCGCCGTAGGCGACTATTTTCCACGCGTGTGTCAGCGTTCCACGTCCGTCGACCATACAGTCAAAACCAAATATCGTAGTACGGCGACTAGATTTTACGGACGTCGGGCGGTTGTTTTTATTTTTAAGGCTTCCCATACGCGTACTCTCGCTCTCTGTCCCCTCCGTCCCCCCCTCACAATCGGCCGTATACGTGATTAATATTTCCGTGAAATTGCAAACGTAAAGTAATACGGGAAATTTCATAACGTTTTGTTGTTATACGCGGGGTTTCGTCGTTTTGATTGAAACTTCTATGGTTTTTCTAAAGTATCTATTTTCGCGTCTAGTCTTAATAATAATACGAATATCGTATTATTTATCGTTAAAAAAACGAATCGTAATACGAACGAAGTGGAACGCGTTTTTCGTTCGCCGAAATTCGGTACAGTTTTTTGCTCGTTTCCTAAACTAATCGACACAGAATTGTCCAAAAATCCGATTCGATTCGATTACGGCCCGATGTATGTGCTCGCGTTTTTTCCGTCCATTTCCTATTTTATTTATCGACCGTTTTATCAGACCACCGAAGGCTTTTCAGTACGTTTCAAAAAACGCGTATCGGTTCGTTTAATCGCCGGCTCCTAGACGCGTTTTGTGTATTTTTGCGACGTCCGTCTTCCAATCGTTTAATTCCGTTAAATTTACGCGGTAATTATTATTAAACGAACCGTAACGGTTTATTATTTCCATTTATACGCGGCTCGTTATTATTAAATTTAGAACGAAATCGAGTTCGTCGTACGATCAATTAGCTTTAGTATCCGACGGCGATCGGCCGCGATATCGAACGTAACGATTTTGTTAGCGTTCGGCGTTTATTTCGCCGATCAATTAGAAAAAGGCGATTACGCGAAAAATATCGGAAACGTCGGTACGAATTAATTAACGAATAACGAAAAAAAAAACGTAGCTTATTATTTTATAATTTCGTTCGTATTTTTTTTTTTTTGGATATAATTAGTCGTAAATCGATTCCATTGCACGGCGCTTTCGATTCTTATTTTCTTACGCGGCCTTAAGACGAAGTGTTCCGGGGCCGGTCGAGTACGTGGTATTTAGCGGGACGAGTAAATACCATATTACGGTCCGGCGACGGTGCGCGTCTTTGGACCGGCTCTGTTGTGGGTGTCGAATATATAGAAAAGCGCGTCGCGTTTTTACTCGTGTTCAAATAACTAGAAAAATACCTATTCGTTACGCTAGCGTGAGTGACTGGATGAAAATCGGACTATTAGTAATGCATGGTAGGTATAAAACGAAGGCGGTATTCATTATGGCTTAAAAAACAAATCGACTCGTTAAACCCACACAACAATTACACGCGGTTAGAGCGTATGTGCGTGTGTGTGTTATATATATATATATATATATGTCACGGGCCGTTTTATTTTCGTTTTCGGATAACCGTAAGAGAATATTCTCGATCTATTATTAATAATCAGTCGTTTAGGGAACGTAATAGTTCACGTCAAACTTAATTACCGATTTTTATCAATTCACGCGGCGGCCGAGAAACAATTCGTTATCGTTGGGCGTTCGACATACTTAACGTTTTCGATGTAGAACAATAGGACGAGTACGCGGGCTCCGTGTGGTCGAGTCGAGATACATTTTCCAAACGCCAATAGGAAATCGTAACGTATTTTGAACTAGACGGCGGACGGTCGCGTAATACAATAACGGACGGTACCGAAAAAAACGCACACCGTCGTTAGGTCGCGCGCGAAAAAACCGATCGGCAACCTAGGTGTCCTATTACTACTACTACTACTACTACTACTACTACTACTACTACTACTACTACTACTACTACTACTACTACTACTACTACTATTACTACTACTCGATTCATGTACGTCGGTTAAAAAATATCGGATTTTCACGCGCCACGAACATTAGCGTATTACACAAAACGATCGCGTTTATTACCAGATCGAAATCTGCGGTTACGACCGAGCGCCGTAGTTGTTCGTTCCGTCGGTTTTTTTCACCGTCCGTTTTCGGGATAGCCACGGACCCAATTAATTTTACTCCGTCGCTACCGCCACCGTATTTTATCGATATTATATCGGATCGCCGACGACGACGACGACGACGACGACCGCCGTAAGTAATAATAATTGTACGCGCGGCGCCGAAAACCTGTTCGGAGTGCGCGTCGCTACACCCGCCAGCGTGCACGCGACGCCCGATAAATACTATGTACACGGTGTAACCGATTCGTTTGGCGGCCGTCGACGAATTCGCGTCGGAACTAAACGCCGAAAAACGCTATTGTTCGTCCGGGAACGTGTTAGTGTGCACGAACTTGGGACGGGAACGGCTGTCCAGTCGGACGCGCGAAATTCGGTCCGGGTTTAACGACCGAAATAAACTGTTCGCGGTTTC
Organism: Geopemphigus sp. TES_GeoC_2020; assembly: GCA_025469175.1. Lineage (NCBI taxonomy): Eukaryota > Metazoa > Arthropoda > Insecta > Hemiptera > Aphididae > Geopemphigus > Geopemphigus sp. TES_GeoC_2020. The sequence goes on along the minus strand of JAIPRN010000956.1, from coordinate 1,922 downwards.
GCATTTTCGTCGGAGTTACCGGAGTTCGGCGGCTCCGAGTGATCGATCGCGCGACGCCGAATTCCACTCACGTTTACGAGGAATACCGTCGTCGTTGTTATCGAAATATAACGCGCGACGGTACCCGTCATCCGGCGATTGGGGGAAATTCGATTTTTGTGATTATTACCGAAATCGCGTAACGAATAACCGCTCTGGCGTTCGGAATATTTCGCCGCGTCGTCGGTTAATTCGCGTTTCGTCCAACTGTTAGGGATGTCGGACCTAAACATAGCGGTATTCGTTATCGCCACCCCCTTACCCTCCGCAATTGTTTATTCGGCGTAGCGCGAGGCGAATTCGCCAATGCCGAACGGCCTTTTGGACGGGCGAAACGCGACGCCCGGCTGTGGTCCGAAAACCGACGGATTCGGTTCGAACGAGTAACTCACCTAGGACGGTCAACCTCGCCGACGATCTAATCGGTTTGCTACCGGCCGCCGGCCCGGGGCTCACTTGACACTGGTACTGCGCGTCGTCGGACACCGTCACGTTCCTGACCAGTAAATTGTACACCCCGTTACCGGAATCGATCACCATGCTGTGTCTCGGATGTCCCGGTATTTCGGCCGCGTAACCTGCAAAATAAATACCGTGTCGTACGTATTTGCGGTCGTTCGTGCTCCGGTCGATTACTGATTGCCGCTACTTAGTGGCCGCGGTAAATGTCGAATAATCGGCTCCGCTAGAATCGAGCCCGTTAAAAGGACACCACGTACGAAACGTAAAAACGCCGGTCGCACGAAGCGCTCGTACCGCGTTCGTTCCCGGGCGCATTCCCAACGGATCTTATCCGTAGTCTAAATAATCGAGTATTGTCCGAAAACTTTTTAAAAGCGTTCTTCCCCAAGCCGATAAATAATAAACACGGAACCGCGTACGTACGTGTAACGTCGGAAATTATTGCCGGGGCACGTACGCTCGCGTTCCAACTTTTGAAAAACCCCACGGATAATCGGAATACGTTCTATAAACCGCTGTTTGATCGGAAACGACGATAAAAAAAAGCTCGGATCGTTAAGTATTTCAAAAGTTCGAACCGGTTTCGTTGTTGTCGACGAGTAAACAAATATATCCTATAACACGTCGCTAACATAACGGCCCGCTACTTAACTACGAGTTTTTCGGTATCGTCGGGCGTTCGATTTAACGGTGGCCGTTTTTATCCGAAACGCGCGTAAATTACTGTACTCGTATTAAACGTTTGTAGTGCGACAAAACAACGTACGACCGTTTTTTCGTAGGAACGGAAATTTCGAGGTTACCTCCGCCCATTTCCCCGTGCGCGTCGATTATTTTACGCGTAACGTTGCCGTCGAATAGGACTCGGCGAAAACGAAAAGCGGCGCGAATTTACGAGCTCCTTAAAAAAAAACGAAACGATCGTTTTGACGAAAATTAAAAACGCGCGCGAGACTCTTTGGCCACCTACGGTACCGATAACCGTTCCCGTAACTAGAATACCGATACGTTCGTTCGGTGTCATTTCCGCCCGTCGTTTGTCATTTTCGCGCGGGCGGACCATCGCGGCCCCGGTTCGTCGAACAGGAAACGGTTGGACGCCGCAAATAATTACGTTCCGCGTTTACACTCACCCAGAGCCAGACCGTCTTTAGTCCATTGGACGTCGCCGGTTATGTTGTCGATCTCGCAACTCAGTGTAACGTTCGTACCTTCCCGTGCGTTAACGTCTTTCGGTAACACTCTGAACTCTTGTTGCTTGAACGCTGCCGCGGTTACTGGAAAAACAAAACGAATCGGTTTTTTTTTTTTTTGAAAATAATCGCCTCCCGTCGAATAGTGCCGTAAATCGCAGGGGGTAGTTAACGGCGAAATAATCGTCGATTTTTACGTTTTTTTTTTTTTTTTTTTGGAAAACGCGC
>JAIPRN010000955.1:0-58708 GCA_025469175.1 Geopemphigus sp. TES_GeoC_2020 | reverse complement strand
AATAGTAAGGTGGGCGGGGGGAGGGAAGAGAAGTCACAGTGTGTTACGTCACGCTCGTACGGCACCTCTCCTTTGTTTTCCGGGGGCCGACCCAAACCGGTTTTCCCGGACGATCGTCACCGTCTGAAATATGAGTAATCGTATCCCGAAATTAGTTTTTCCGCTCCCTCCACTCTAATATTATCGGTTTCGGTATGTTTGGTAATCGCGCGCGCGTGTGCGGCTATGTCGACCGTGTCGCCGATTATTTCGAAACGGTTGGCGTCAAAATCATTAGCACTACCCTCAGGGGGAAACGGTACGCTCGTCGGACGGACGGCGACGACGACGGGTGTTACCTCGTCAATCACGCGTCGCGTTATCTGTAAAGGCTTGGTCCGTAGATAATAATCCGACCGTGGAGCCAACGTGTCCATCGTAGAGCGTTATAATACCGTTCGGGATCGGCGATAATTTTCGTTTTTGGGTTCGCGTATTTGTCGAATCAGAGACGACGTGTTTCGTCATAGGGATTATTGCGCGCCCGTTTGTTTTCATTTTTTTCGAAACGTCCAAATTAACGTTCGCGCGTATCGTGACGACCGGGTTTTTTTTGTTAATATCGTCGGATAACTACGAAACGTTACCGACGAAAAAAAAAATCGACGAACGCGATTCATTGAGCGTCGACCTACACCTTGTCGCCGTAATGGTAACGGACAAGCAGTGGGTCTTCTACGTCCGATTCGGAATTCGTGCCAACGTGGTCCCGTACGACGCGTCGTCTCCGTATTCGGACTCGCCATTCTTTGCGTAGTATTATTACCAGCGGCGCGTGTCTTGTAAGACGATTATTAATTAGTCGATTTCAACGAGCCGAATAACGTTCGGTTTTTATTTGCGTTTTAGTACATTGCCAGTGGCCCACGAAAATAACGTACATTACCGGCGAATCGACCAGAACTCTCGGAAACACGCTGAGGTTGACATGCGTAGTACAGAACCCGATGACTTACCCCGTCTCCTGGCTGAAGGTTAGCGGGAAATACTCCGACTTGTCTGTGTTACTTTCGGTCGGGAAATCGGTGATTGTCCAAGATCCGAGATTTTCGTTGGAAAAAGAGGAGTCAACGAACGACGTCAAACAAAGTTACACGTTAGCGGTACGCGCGTGCGCTTACGACGAATCCACGAGGCCGTGGTTTTTATTTCGTTTTAAATTCGTTATTCGGCCCATATCGATTGTCCATCAATGTTTCAGATACGCAACGTGAAAAAAACCGACGTCGGTCGCTACCGGTGCCAAGTGTTAATGGATCTGAAGGAAATATTGTCCGCGGACGTCGTGTTCCACGTGCGTTATCCGCCGGTAATTTTCGACAATTCGACCACGACGTTCGCCGTCGGGGAGGGCAAACCGGTGAAATTGGAATGCTACGCGGACGGCTTACCCGCACCGGTTGTTTATTGGAAAGACCCGAAACAGGACAGTCATTGGTAAATAACGATAACGATGTATATATAAATAACATTACGACGTATATATAAATAATAAACGACGGGCGTCACTGATCGTGTTTTACAGGAGTAAAATTTTGGAATTTCCGGCCGTGAAAAAGGAAGACGGCGGAATCTACACTTGTGTCGCCGAGAACTTCATGTTCAAACCCGCCGAACATCGTGTTTACGTGCTGGTGGAATCCGCTCCGATCGTAACCGCTCCCATGGTTCGTTTTGGACAAGCTCTGCGGAACCTCGTTGATTTCGAATGCAAGGTGCAAGCGTATCCGCCGCCGATCATCGTTTGGATGAAAGATGGAACGAAATTGCCCAACAACACGTGAGCCGAATTTTCAGTATTTTTTCGGGGGCCGCAATTATACGGGAGGGGGGGGCTTCAAGTAAATGGGCGAAACGTACGGTGTTTTCATTTCGTCGACGTTCGAGAATAAAAAGAGCGATTACGATTTTTCGACTTTCGTTTGTAAACGTGCCGATTTCCGAGTTCCGCGGAAATTCGAATAACAAGAAAAACGTTCCGTCGGAACGCTTGAGAAAATCGCGCACGACGTACAGACGACACGCAGTCCCGCAGACGCGGGCCGCTAAACGACGATCGAATTAATTTTCGTATTACGTCGATTCAATTTGTCGATCGATTCGTCGCGTTATTTATAAAAAAAACGATTCGTTCGATCTCGTAAACAATTACAAATCTCTATTAACGACGCGTTTTATAAATTTAGCGAGTACTATCCGGTTAGACGCGCGGTAATTCGTATTTTATTATTTAGATACGTTACAGTGCCGGGTGATTGAACATAGTCGATTGTAATATTTCATTTTTGTTTTCAACGTTTAGGATAACGTACTTAAGTACCAATTACAATACTCAATATAGTATCGTGAGGTTCGCCATAGATGGAGACCATCAATACGGGGATTATGTGTGCAAAGCGTCTAATCGATTGGGAAGCGCCGAGGTCACCGTGAATATTTACAGTAATTATGACAATTTTAGATTATAATAGTTTAATAACATAGTTTTAGTGTGTACATGCGGTTTGTGATCTGTAGGCGAAACGAAAAATTTTTCGAAGTAAATTTATGTTTTCGATCTCTTTTGGCGAAACAAAACGAAATTCGCTTTATAAACCAAGAGTTGTGATTAAAACGCGCTTGTAAATACGTACGGTATACGTTTTAAAAAGCGCTACAAATGGACAAAATACGCGAAATAACGTTTGAAATTATAACGTTTTATTCAGTTTCCATTTCGTTTATTCGAGGTCAAAGATTTTTATTGAAATTAATCGGGTCGTTGGTTTTTACGTACTCTTCTTTATTTTTTAAACGTCAATAATTTATTTTATTGGAACTGATCCGACGCCGGTTATACTGCTCTACATGACGTGTATATCAAGTGGGACGTACGTCATTCGTGTTTCATAATAATTACTAAAGTTTTAAATACGTATTAATTACTTCGGGAAAAACAATACTTTTTTTATATATTCGTTATTTTTTTTTTGCTAAAAATTATTTCTGTTAAATCGGTAAAAAAATAAAACGTATATAAATAGTACCCGACCGCTTCAAATAAGCGAAACAACGTCGGACAAACGTGGGGGGAAAAAATAGCTTCTGACGAATTCGTTACGTTCAACTTAGATCGTTTTAAAGTTGTCCAAAAGATTGTAACGATCGTTGCGAAGGTTTTCAGCCTTGATAATAACTACGATTAACGGATTTAAATTACTATAATAGGTACACCTACGTTTGTCGTCCGTAATTAAAAAAAATTTTTTTTTACGTCGGAATATCTGTTTTGTATCAGTTTTGGTTTTTATTATCGGCTTAAATTTGCGCGTTGTAAATTACACGCGAAATTCTAATAATCAACGGACTTTCGGGTTACAATTTGCCGACCCGAATATAACGAGTCAACGTAATGTCGCGTGTTAATTACCGTTTGTAATCGTTTGATTCTATAGAAACCGAAGAATCTCAGTGGTTACAACCGTTGTACGATTAACACGACAACGAAGAATTCAAGCACCGAATGAGACAACGCGGTAGTAACATCTCAACACGATTACTGCCGTGCTTAAGCGCGTTAAGTATTTTACAATTATTTTACGTACATTTTATTCGCTATTGTCCTTTTATCTTTTCTGCCCGAAAAACAAAACAATTTCGCTATGTATCAATACGTTGACGAAATATGTAAATTTTAAAACGGGCTACATTACGCTCGTACTATATTATTCGAGTATATAAGTATACAGTAAAAGTATTATAATTTTTAGACGTCCACTTTCGACGTTAGCTTTTACAACACATACAATTTGTGTTTTACTATACACTATATACTCCGGAGAAAACTCCTGGGCGACACGCAAAATAACGCGAGCAATTACGCTCGTTTTGTTGGCCACCTGGATGTTTTCTCTCATGGCCCGCTATATAGTATTCATTTTTCTCGTGTACGTGTATTACGTATTAATTATTTGTAGACGCCAGTCGGTTATAAATTTATTATTCAAATCTTGTATCAACGATGCATATCGATTATAAATATTGTAATTATTTTTTAAGATTCAACTCAACAATAAAACGTTAAAAACAAAAAAAATATTACGAAGACGATTGTTGGATATAATCTGCTTTCCTCCTTTCCTGTACGCGTGCGTACCTTTGACGAACTTTTCGAAACCAATGGAAACGTTGTCGAACCGTTAAAACAATTCCGACCGATATTCCGTTAACCGTATTGTTTGTAAAAAGGTTCCTTATTTTAAGCGCTCGAAATATAAAATTATACTTCAAAATATCACGTAATGGGTTTAGTTATGAGTTTTTCTAGTATTTAAATTAAGAGAAAGGTAAGGAAAAAATATATATTTATTGACACTCGTAATAAAGAACTTTTTAGACGCGTGACAAAAACGAATACAACTATACGTGCACAAACCGACGAGTATTATTTATAATAACTAAATAGAAAGTTAATGCGTTTAATCAGTCGCTTTCGTTAATCGATTTGAAAAGAATAAAAACAAAATTAACGGCGAACAGTGTCGGAGGATTAAATTTTTTAAACAAAAATCCGTATCTACGGTATCCATTAATTAATATATGTATATATCGATTCAGAATATCATTTATAAAATACGTTTGTGTACTTAAAAAATTCTTAACTCACGAATTTATAATAATATTATTTCGCGTATTTAAACTATCCGAGTCTGTATTAAAAGTAACAGCGCGATTATTTTTGAAAACATTTAGCAAAATTCGAATTCGGATTAGGTTTTTTTTTTGAAAAGAATATTGTAGAGTTCTAGTTACGAAATCTTTTATTTACCGACAGAATTGCCTATCGCAATTACATTTAAGTTGGTAAACTCCAGAAGAATCGATTGTGTTACTACCACTAATGGAAAATAGTTTTATTTCGTAATTTGTTCGATTCGTTAAATTATTTTATTACGAACGCGATTTTAATATTATTACCAACGTTATTATTTAGTTTCTTGTCAACTTTTATTTGTTACGCATTTTTGATATTTCGTTACTGCAACAATTAACTACGTACATACTTCGTTTACGTTTTATATTGTGTTTTTATTACGGTTTTTATTTCGGCAGTGTTTAGACGTTATATTTATTTAAAGGAACACGCTTAAGTCTATACAAAAAAAATTGAGGCGAGAAAGGTAATGTTTTTTGTGTATGTAAACAGACGCTCGGAATACGTAAAAGAGTTGTAGATGTATTTTAATCGAAACCGGTAAGTAAATAAACGAATTAAATATCCCTTTATTCGGTTTTTACGAAACCCGAAAAGTTCAAAAATTAAAAAAAATTGATATACTTTTACGTACGTTCGGTATTTTTTTTATTTGCGTAGGCGATTGTTTTGAATAAAACCGTATTAAGAACGAGGGCGTCGTTGATTAGGTACAAACGACAATGGGTCTGGAGTAATAAGGTGTTCCTAATAAGGTTTTGTGTCACGTTAAGGTTGTAGATACAACCGTTGCCGGGCCCGATCGGCGCCTTTTTCGTTGACGCGATAATGAATAGCGTTTAGTCTTCGAACGTGAAGGTAAAAAACGGAAAAGTGGTCGTGGTTTTTCGATATTCGAACGTCGCGTTTACGTCGTGTTAGATTGTGTCCGAAAAACGTCTGCGTTTGAGACGTCTTTTCGGTTATGTTCAAAAACCGTTCGCGCACATTCGGTCCGTTTCAACGTCGACGAAATAACACGGCACGCGCTTAAGGAAGTAACTGCCCGCCCCCATCCATTTACCGCCATTATTTATAGGTACCTACGTTTGGTTCGATTACCGTGCCCGATACCGACGCGGTAGAGTACACGGACATTTTCCCGACGGTTTTTCTGTCGAACTTGTTCGAGAAAATAAGCGCGTAGAGACGAACGTAAAAGGCATTACGTTTTCGAGCGTGCCGAATCGACGGTGTGTACCGTTTTGGCGCGTGCGCGGCGGCGGAAATATTTTTTAACGCCGTTAGTACGGCGAGCGGCCGTGGGTTTTAAAATAAAAAACGGTTAGGATAATCGCGTTCGGGACGCGAGCGCGCGAATAGTTCGCGCCGTTTGAGACTGTACGAACAAACTCGGCGCGCGGGCCACACGCGTTCGCGGATCGCTCGAGCGGCGGGCGACCATCAGGTGACTTTTATAATTCGCATAATTGATCCGTTGCCATGGACGACGTAGTCGACGGTTAGCGGAGAGAACTTGCGAAACTTCGTTTTAAACGGGAGTGCCGTCGTTACAGGTTCGCGACGTTTAAAAATTAAACTCTCGCGATCGATGTCGTTGTGTGTCTCCTCCCTCCCCCCGTTGCCGGTCGAAAAGTTATCTTCGAACTTATCTGGAACGAGACGACGTGGATAATAAACGGCGTGTACGACACGTGTGTGTGCGTATATATATATGTTATTCGCGTCCCCGTGTCCCCGCGCTATGTTTACGGTTTGTTCGAATTCGGTTCGAAGTGTGGACATATCGTTGGACGTGCGCGCGTTTATAATAAGAGTACCGCGTTCATTTTCCGTACGCGAACGTTCACGAAACGGCGAAAAGCGATTCGTCGATTTCCGTTACGTTCGAACTGTGTGTACGCGCGAATAGATAACGCGTACAAACCCACACAATACCGTCGTCGGTTTCGAACTTGATTACCGAAATTCGGAAAACCGCGCGGAACGAGCGTTCGCGACAGACGTCGTCTATCACGCCGCGTATTTCGCGTTATTATTACGGCGTTTCGACTCGACGTATATATACGTATTTCGTTTTATTTTTTTCTCGATTCGCCCGGATCGTTCGGCGAACTACGGTCGTTTACCGTTCCGTGAAAGTCCCGTCGGTAACGAGAGTTATTTCCGAACGGACACGGGTCGGTTCGTCCGATTCGACAATCGTTCTTCCCGTGTAATGTTTCGGCGGAGTGTTGGTGACGTGTTTACCGTCCGACCGAAATTCGTCCGTCGTGTAGCGCGTACCCAGTCCGACCGCGAACATCATAACACGCGAAAACCGATTTTCGTTGTAGACGCGACGCCGCCGCTCGGTACCGCCATCGTTAACGGATTTTCCGGATAAACAGCGCGTCGGAAAAACAAACCCGTACCGCGGTCAACGTTAATAAAGCCGACGATCGATCGGTATTTCGTTTTTCGACCGTCGCGAATATTCTTAGCGCGCGATTTCGCGACGCCGTCTCGTACGGGGATATTACGTGTTGAACACCCGCGAAAGTACGTTCCGTGGTCCGTTGAATTGCTTTTTACGTTCACGTCTCGCCGGAGTATTTCGATAACGGCCCAGCGTTTATAATAACGACGACGTTGTCGCGCGAATAAATCGGGTGACGTTTGTACGTAGGCGCCGGCGTTGGAAACGGAACGGCGTCCGAAAGCGAGGCGGGTTTTCGGAAATTATCTTCGAAAAGTAACAAGTAAGCGTATCGTCGAAATAGAAAACGCGAGAGATGTGATGGTTTCGCGAGACCGTTTACAACGGCGGCGTTCAATCGATCGTTTTTATCGAATACGACCGGTGTACTACGGTACGGTACTCGCGCAATTTTCGGCGAATTTCCGCTCGTGTCGGTCGTCTTTAATTACGGGCGATTTCCCGGCCAACGTTACACATTTTTCCACCGGTTGTCCGAGCGCACACCACCGTTCCACGATACCGTCAAACAACCGTTCGCCCCGCAAAAACGGGACGGATTTTTCGCCACGTCCACGAATTTCGTTCTTTTCGACAAATTGGCCGCGCCGGACGACTTTCGCGGTAGCTCGGCCCGAAACGGTCGTAACCGAATATTACTACGGCAACGAATGCGTATCTCGACAGATAGCGGAGATCGATAATCGACTTGGACGTTTAATTATCGGCCGTAAACGTTCCCGAGAGGGTTCATTATCTACTACTACAATCGTCCGTGATTACATTAAACGTTTTTATCGCTCGGGCGAACGTATTCGGCTGGTTCGTAAATTCTCGACCGTACGCCTAGAGAAACGTACAGGACGATCGCGGCAAAACCGTGTTGGTGGCCGTCGTTTCGTTTTAGTCGATTAAAAACGATTTGTAGAGACACGAAAATCGGAACGTACTAATTTCCGTACGAATTTCTTCCCGTAATTCGTCTCGAGTCATTTCGTCGCTACGGTCGTTTTAATTGAAATCGTAAGCGATAATTCGCCTGCGCGTGATAGAAGTTCATAGAATACACGAATTAAATAATCGTTTGTTTTATTTTTCGTCTAGCCCGCCGTGTTCGGCCGGCCGACGTTGTTTGGTTTGTTCCTACGGCCTGAGCCAAAAGTGATACATTAGTCATCGTTACGCTATTCGGCTAATACGGCGCCAGAGGGGGACATTATTGCGAAAACCACGTAGGGTAGTGGCGGATTTAAATTGAAAATTTAAACGTTTTCGATTTAAAATTTAGGACAATCGTGTTATTTTATTTTCGTAGTCATTTTTTAGCTCGCGCTCAATATTCGTCCACGGTATATCGCATTTATATGTATTTGGCGTTAATATTATTATCGTTTCGCAATTAATGGTTTAACGAGATAATAATAATAATACAGATCGTGTATAGACTTCTAAATTTGGTTTTATTTAAATACAGCCGAACAATCGAAACGACGGGTGGTTCTAAACAATCCGTTGTTTTAAACGGCGCTCCAACTGTAGATCGAATTAACGCTGATCGTATCACGCAAGTACGAACGTTTACGAGAAACGCGACGACGGCTGGGTGACGAGACAATCGCCGTTCACCGTACGCGAACGCGCCGGTTGTTTCGGCGGCCGAACAACTTTAGCTACAGCCGTGCCCGAAATATCGTCGGACCGATCTCGGTGCGGCGGCCGGGGCGAACCGCCGTGACGGGCGTCGTGAACGACGGTGACCGGCGAACATTTCACGGCGAACTTCGCGTTCGCGGCGAGGGGGGAAACGTCGAAACGTTACGGGTTTTCGTTCGGTGTTCCCCGTACCGTGAGCGTAACGCCGCGATTCAAACGGCCGCGATTCACGGACCGCCGCGGAATGATGATCACCGAGTACGCGACACGGTAAATTGTCCGCGGACGGTATTCGGTTTCGACGTACATATTACGGCGATAATTAACGGTCCCCAGTGGATTATCGGACGTCCGCCGTAGTACACACGCGTTCACGCGGTCCGAGCCCGAAAACAAAACCGCTCACCGCAACACCGTCGGTCAGGTTTGGTAACACACGTGCTCGACGTACGCACACGCAACGCACGCGCGCGTATACGAACGTATTTGAGTACGCGGAGGGGAAAACTACGCACCATCGTGAACGACGACGATAACAATAACAATTACGGTAATTTACGCGCGTTTACGTCATAATTCGTATTTGGATACGTCCGAATTGTTGTTTTTCGTTGTTGTCGAGAACGAAGCAGCGTCCGTACGAAATGGTTTTCTGAAATTGTCTGGAAAGCGTCCCGGGGGGGGAGGAGTGAGGGGTGGAAAACTTTCAGACGTCTCCGCGTTACGGATCGTTTACCGAATATTCGCGCGGGTTTTTTTCCGGCACGGTAAACCGTCGCCAATCGTGCTCGCTACGTTTTGAAGGCGACCCTCTCCTACCAGTGTACACACGAACAACGATAATTTTTCGCCGATAATTAAAAGACGGTTTCGAACGATGAGTAACTGCTCGTTGATAGTGAACGCCTAAATGTCGCCGTTTATCTTTTCGGGTCGTCAAATGACCCGGCAAATTAAAACCCGTACAAAATGTAACCGGCCGCTGTATTATTTATTTTCCCCTCGCCTATTTCGTCGGAAATACAGTCACGTTCGACGATAAACGTATTTGCGTCGATTTTATTCCGTGCATTTTATATATAGAATTCGCGGTCGTTTTGCCCGTAGAAATCGCCACGCGCCAAAGAGTCGAAACACTTAATCGGTACAACAACGTGTGCCGAACGTACACGAACAGCGGAACCGTTCGACAACGAAGTACGCGAATACTACGCGCAACGCGTTTCGGTGGCTTTAAACGGACAACCGTCGAGACGCCAAAACGGCAATCCTAATGGCGTTCGGGGACGAAAGCAAGTCGTTCGGCGTACACCTCTCGTTCCAACGTAAACTACACCGCCCAGGGGGGGGGGCGCGGATAATTTTGACGTGGCGGCGGCGACGTGAAATCGCTGTAACCGAGAGCTGATCAACGTGTTGCCTATGGCGAACGGTGCTAAGAAAAATCGTCCGGACCGACACGTTCGGCGTTTATCGTCCGTCGGCCGCTATCGTATAAACGGTAATTTAATAATTGCGCGCCCGGAAACGCGGCGCGAGTTTCATTATTCATATTTATCGCGTTCGATAACGAATATTACTAATTCGTCCGTAGCCTACTTGGCCGCGGTTATTCGGCACCGTTCGGACGAAATATCGATATTTATATTATACCAACGCGCCACGACACTATGGACGATCGATCGCGATTTTCGCCGCCCGTGAAAACGCGTACGGCGGAACGATCGACGAAACGATCCCGAGTACGTCACCGAACGACGTTCGTTTACGCGGTCACATGACTCCACCGTACGCAAAATAAGCGCCGATAATCCGTACCGGACGTCGGTGCCCGGGGAGAATTCCACGTGGCTGTCGGTGACGGGCCCGGGACTACTTGACGGTATCCGGGACTTACGAATGATTCGTGGACACGTAAATCGTCGTGATTAACCGAAGTCGTCGAAGCCGTGCTGCGGACAATCGGAAACGAAATTCGCGTACGGAAGGGTTCGTTGTCCAGCTTATACGAAAAAACGCCCGTCGGAAACGTTCGAAACGTCGTGAAATTCAATCGCGAACGCAACTCGCGGACGGGCAACTATGGCCGGGCGACGGCGCGACTCTCCCGGGAGGGAACGTAAATAAATCGTTTGGGCGAAACCGATTTTTTATTACGATTCGCTCGCGTCGGTCGGTCGCGCCCGCCTAAGGGCCGCAAAGGGTCCTTTCGCGTTTTCCGGTCGACCGCTAAGGAAACGGTTTGCGGCGTCCCCCGGCCTACCGTCCGACACGAACCGACCGCGAGTTTAGCGGCCGATTTTTCGCCGTCGATTTCGCGCCGACCGTTGTTATTACTATTGTTTCGAGACTGCGCGAACAGCGGAGGGGCCCCTCGTCGTCCGTTACGCGCACGTTTAGTCGTACGTATTTCGGTTTTCGTTTAGTAAAATAATTTAAAAATCGCGCGCCCCGAAACGCCCGGGTAATTTCGCGATTTATTACTATTTACGTTTCGTTAACGACGACACACGCGTCCGACCCACCCTTCCGAATGGGCCTACGCGCTCGTGCGACAAGTCTACGGAGTCGGTCCCATTGTGTCGTACTCGCTACAATAAACTACTTTTCGAATAACGTAATCGTAGCGTATTATTTCGGCAACGTTTTCGTCGCGTACCACGCGTATTTACATTCGTCGATTCCACCGGCGGTAAACAATTCGAAAACGTTTCGAATTCTTCCCCTAGTTGTTCGACACCGTAATACTAATTTTTTACTCGGGTCGTTCGACGAATCACAAAGTTCCTCGCATCCCATACTCCCTCCCCCCTCACGTTGTCCACGTAAAATTCTACACGTCTTATGAACTATTTACCGGGCTCGGTCGTTCCATTTTGTTTGGACGAAAATACGTACCGTAATCTTCGGTTACTCGTCGCTAAAACGGTACGCGAAAACATTCGCCCGAGCCATTATTATTACCAAATCGTAACGGGCGTTCGAGTTTCGTACGGTTTTTTAAACGTATCCGGACGATTTCCGTTCAATCTGAGCCGATCGCTAATGGTCGGATCGAAATATTATTCGGAAACGGCACACCGTTTTCTCTCGACGAATCGAGAAAAGGCCCGTCGTCAACGTATAATCGTCCACAGCGGGTTAGTTTCCTTCGCGGCGTGTATGGCACTTGGGGGGGGCCTGGTCGTCGCGACACTTTTTGGCGTATCACGTTTGTCCGACGGTCCGGGCGAACCGTATTCGGCGTACACGTTTAGAAAGACCGGCCGGATATTTTGCTGAACACGGTTACGTGTTCGTTACACGCCGCGGACTGTGCGCGCACGGTGTTTCCAACGCGACTTTGTCGGCGGAAAAAACGTTCCGTCTACTGTCGGCATTTTACTACGCGCGTATCTAACGAAACGACGGGCACGATACGCGTATTTTTTCTACCCGATTTACGCGCGCATTTTCTATGTACGAGCCGTTATTCGCGCGTAAACGGCATTCCGATTAAGAGGCGCGAAATGATGCTACAACGCCCGGATGGCGAGCGCTACAAACGGACGTAATTTAAAGTTAATAAATCGCGCCGTTGTACGGGCCACCGATCATTCGCGTTGTGGCGTCCGTTCGGCAATTCTCGTACGCTTTTGTTCACGAACAAAACCGACGATCGATCTTATCGCCGGCCCGTGCCAGGCGTGTTGTTCGGCGGAATCCACCGGCGGATACCGTCCCCGTGTCGGGCGACGAAAACTCGCCTCATAGTTTTCACGGGGGGAGTCCGTTCCGCGCGATTCTACGTTTACAAGCGTTTGGTATTGTTTTGGTCCGTCCGTCGCGCCAACGGGCCAATCTAATCGCCTCATCAACCCGGCGTCGCGCACACGCTCTATGGTCGGGCACGCCGAACACCGGGTGACTGTGAGAACGCTACGACGATCGTGTTTCGTCCGTGTCATTTATATATATATATCGTTTTCGACACTCACATACGGTCGGACGGCGGAACGGCGCGCCCGAGGAGTACGGTCGTCGTCAAAGGGACGCCGAGGGTAGGCCGCGGCGATAAACAAACGGGAACGACGATTGTAAATAAATAAATACGCGGCGGACGGCAGAGAGAGAAACGGATCAACCCCGAAAGACGACGGCGCTCATTTTTTAAACGCCGCGCCTCCGTCGTTGGTACGACGGATGTCGTCGCGGTTTGTTCGTTCGGATGGTGCCGGGGCCAAACGAGTCGAGACCGATCTTCGTCGGCGACTAGGTGGGGTACACAGTAATTATCGCCGCGCGGTAAAGCCGCCGCTTAGTAGTAACAGTATTAGTAGTAATATTAGTAGCGATAGTAGTCGTAGTAGCGCAGCAGCAGCGGCGGCGACGGCGGCGGCGGTAGTAGTAGTAGTAGTGGCAATGGACGGCGATAACGACGACGATGATTCGTAAACGCTGGGGCAGGGTGTTGGTGGGGGGCGGAGGGGGGAGCACGGACGGGACGAGTAGTAAAGAAACTGCGTGGCTCGGCGGACTCTTAGCCTCGCGGTCCGTCGCCCAACGTCCGCGGTCCGAGCGTCGTCGTAATCGGTGATCGTTAAATAGTCGTCGTCACGCCGATAACGAGTATTACCGACATAATCGATCCGAGTACCGCCGTCCCGAGATCAGTCGACGGGATCACCTTGTCCGCGGCGTCTGTTATTGTCGCGTGCGCGCGTGTACGTGTTTGTGTGTGTACGTGTGCGTGTGCTTGTACGCGGCCGAGCGTTCGCTTTTTTATCCGAAACTCGCGACACTCTACCGTTTCGCGCCGTCGTTATCCCGGGGACGGGAAGGCGCAAATGCGCGCGTCGTTTCGCCGGCGATACCGCCTGACGGGACCCGAGTAGCAGCCGTCGCGTTTCGTCGTCGTACACGAGTAGCCGTCATGAAGACGTCCGAGCCGCGCCGGAAGAGGCTGTCGCCAGGTCGGTGAACTTTGTCCGCAATTTCGCCGTTTTCCCGCAGGTTTTGGCGTCCACCGTTCGATTATTATTCGTACGTTCTCGGGTTCTTCGTCGTACCGCTAAGTGTACGCGGCGTTGTTTCCCTCCGTACCCATCACCGGAGACGCGTGATAGTCGTCATTAAAATAAATCGGGCGGCGAAATATTCGTACGATCGCCCGCGGAACGAATATAAAACGAAAATATCCGACTTATCGCCGTATACAAATATCGATCCCGCGCGCGTTTCGACTATTATCGTTGTAATTTCGTTTTTCTCTCGTTACCGCCGTATCGAACTGTGTACATTAATTAACGCGTTGCTCTCGCGGTACGCATTCGGAACGAAACACCAAATTATAATCGATAAAAAATATACGTACGTACACATATATATATCGTCCCGTAATTAAACGATATTTAATTTTATAACGAAACGCGTTTCGTTTTACGCGGACGAACAACACCGCGAGGTTAATAATTGAAATAGGCAATTAGGATTTTTGACGAGCGTCGTAATAACAGTCCAATGTACCGACTTGGCAGTTGATACGGTGTTTACCTATTCGTCGACTGGCGATCGTTATTAGCGCGTTACTAATTACGTACAACGTAATTGTCGTTTATCGAATAAAGAGGTCGTTAAGAAATAAACAACCCGGCCGGTTTCCGACGGTCCCTCGAGTACCGACGGACGGTTTCGTAACGAATAAATTTCGGTGGACGTGTCCGGTACGTTAAAAAAACAAAACGACCGCGGGGACGTTTGTCGAGACGACGAAATCGCGGCCGGAACGAGAATTTCCTCCGAGACCGCCGAAACGCGGGGAAGAACGCTTTTTGGCCGTCGGCGGGTTGTCCGACGTACGTCGCCAAGTCAGTCGGGTCGTTACGGCGATGGAGTGGGCAGGGGGGAGGAGGCCATATCGTTTGTATATTATCGGCGATCGGAAAATCGCGGACCGTCGTCGTCGTCGTCGTCGTGTTTCCGCGTTTTCTTCGTAACCATTAAGTATATTAATTGGTTACGAGGAACGGCTCTAACAAGTAGCCCGGAGATAATTAACGTCGCGCACGCGCCGTGGCGGGTACCGCGTGTGCGCTAGCGGACTGCGCCAGCCTCATTACGCCGTAAAATATGTATTACGACGTGTTGGCGGCGGCGTAACCGTCGACCGATCTCGGCCACCGTTTTCGTAATCGGCGGCTCCTTATCGCTCTCGTGTTTTTCCTTTCCCGAACGCGCAGTAGTAGTAGTCCCGGCTATCTACGGACCCGGTGAACCCGATGCCCTCGGCAGCGGCCGGTCGCGCGTTGTACGTTGTTGTTCCCAAGGACGACGAACTTTCGTCGCGTTCGTGTTTTTTTTTTTTTTCTCTCGTTCGTTTGTTTTTGTTTTTATCCCGAACTATTACTACCGCCGCTAGTCCACCTCGTAATGACGTATTTTTATTATCGAATTATCGTGTTTCGGACCGCCGCCCACCGTAAAACCGCGGGACGGACCGACCGGCCGGTTCGTAATTCGTTTTTCGAAACCGATTCTAAAATCTGTGATCTCTCTCTCTCGAGAGAGAGATTATTACATTACCGACGAACGTGCGCGGCGCGATCTCTGCAAACCGTGTCGTTTCCTGTGACGACGACACCGGTACGACACGTCGTGTCGTCAGTATGTGCATATCCACACGGTCGTTGCGATAGTCTCGTTTTCGTTTCGTTAACTAAACGCCGTCGATCGGTCGGGCACGATTGGCGACGATACGTGACCGGAACCAACGTGGACGTCCGGCGGAACGCGAACGACGGTGCGGATCGGTCGAATTACCGTACGACACGCCGAGTTCCGGGCGCTTAACGGCTTTCGAAACGTCCGGTCCCTCTCAGCCCGTCGCGGACCCTAAACGCCAGCGACAATTTCACCGTTCCGTTACGTTGTACGAAATGTACAATTGTACATTTCACAATAACAATACGAAATTCGTCGCCGTACGAATACTACGCGGGACACCGTTCGCCGGACGGAACAATACGAAAATGACAAGTAGCCGACCACGCGGTCCGCGCTGCGTTCGGCATTTAAACGTTACGGCCATTTCCCTCTGGAAAATCGTCGCCGCGGTCACGGCCGCTCGGCGTTCCCGAGGGATTAGTTGAAAAAAACGCCTTTGCGGATTCTTATCGAACGTCCGAGGGGTTCGGAAATGCGAGCCAATCGTTCCCGGTAAAACGGTAACGTTTTCGTATTACGCGCGGTGTATTTTCAACAATTACCGGATGTGCCGTACGCACGTGGCGGGCGTGAGAGTGTTTTTTCGAAATAAATTTCGATCGGCCGTCAGGAACCGGTGAACGATTACGGTAAATGCACCACGGCGTCAGTTCCGCGGCGGCTTCTTAACATAATCTAAATAACCGCGCCGGGTCGGGTAGTTGTCAAACAAAACTCGCTACGAGTACCGTAACCTCCGCGTTAATCGTTACTATTATTCACGGGCCGTACGTTTAATAAACGCCGTAATCGTCCGTAGGAAACGAACGGACACTATTATAGAGACCTCTGTATCCGCCGGACTTGTACGAAATACCAAAACGGTGGTCGGTACGGTCGGCCGTTTCACACGTTTACCATACCGCGGAGCCGGCACGAGGCGTTCAAATACAAATACGTATTACGCGCGCGCGAGCGTATAACAATGGAAACGTCCGTCGTAATAAATACGCGCGGTAATTGTTCCTCGGTGTTGTTCGATATTTCGAATTCCGAACGACCGGCGGGAGGGACACGCGTGTAGATTAAAAACGAAAAAATTAAATTAAAAAAAAAAGAAAAGGGACGTAACTCGTATTTTCGATCTCGAGTGTATTATTCCGTTCGACGAACACGACGGTCGTCGGGGTTTTCGTTATAATTAATTCGACTTCGAATAGCCGAACGAATATTGGCCGCCTCGCCCACACGAACGAAATACAATTAACCGCCCGGTATTTACACCATGCACGAAAACCGCCGTACACGTGTTGTACACGTCCGGATCGCGTCGCCCGTAACCGTCGACACCGGCGAACGACCCGCCCGTCCACGGACGCCAGGAGCGGAACGTTGCGCCGAAAATTCGCGCGAAGTACGGGTCGGTAACGTTTAGCGGACGTACGGAAAAATTCGGAAAAATTACGACGAAACCAATAAACGACCCGGAAATCGTTTGACCGAACGTGAATTTCGTGTCCAAAACAGCGTTCGCTCCGTCCGGTTCCAATGGATATTTACGACCGTCGTTCGTTTTTGACGCGCGAAACCTCAACCGTTCGATGTATTTCATTTAAGCCCTAAGAAATGTCGCGGGAAAAAACGTTAAATTTTTCCGGGATTAACGAAAATTGAATTTTTAAGAAAAACTTCGTTTAAATAAAAAACCTATAATTTAAACGACGAATTAATCTCGCGATAATAGCGAATACGATTCCCGTGGAATTTCTCGTCCCTCGTCTTTCGTTTACGCGTCTCGTAACGTCGTAACACCGTTCATTGGTTCCTTACAATTCGTACCAATAGCGCGTGGCCAATCGGGAGAGCTGAAACTACGCGTTCGTATTATTATCGTTCACGGTGTTCGTCGGCCGGGCCGTTTGATAAGTTCGACACGACGTCATTCGCCGTTTTCGTCGATTAACAACCGCCCGTTTAAACACGACGTATTGGAAACGACGGTGAAAGCGAAGCATCGCGATCGCGCCTTTCCGCGTCCCCAAGTTTCGACCGTGAAACGCGTCCACAACACGGACGTCCCCAGTATACGTGTACGTATCCAATAGCGCGAAACGAACGAAACGCGAACGACGTATGGTCGCCAAACGTACGGGCGGCGAAATAATATTCATCGACGCCGTTCGGCGTAATTTATCGACAACGGCGCGCGCGCGTTCGTAAACGTTATCGGGCGTCGGTTTCGAAAGAAAGAGTCGTATTATCGCGCGAACGCGACGGCGGTCCTCACTCGTAAACGAATAAACGCGGCCGATTCGTATTCCGAATAGGAACAAATACATTCGTACACGACGACTCCGTCGGTAGAAATACACGACGAAAAGCGTTTATATCAGCCCCCGGGGCTGTTCGACGGGTTCTCGGTAGAACCCTTCGCTGTTACCCGCGCGCCGATCGTTCTTCAAAGGGAACGTAAACGATTCGTAATTAGTTTATATCGACGCGTCCGTGTCGTTTCCGCGTGCCTACCCTTTCGGTTATTAAACGTTATAATTAACCCGAGGAGACGTCCATTCGTTTTCGACGATTCCGTTATTAGTTTCACTGCCCTCCATTCCCCGAGCGTACACGGACGCGCACGCCCGCTCGTCGTGTTCAACGGAACGAAAAACAAAAACGACGAACGAATTCGTTCCGTCGGCGCAACGCCGAGAGCACCGGCCCGGGGTACGTTGCGCCGCGCGCCCGTTGTTTGTGTTTACGATACGTTTTCCACTTTTGGGTAGAAAAACGAATACAGCGCGCGCGCACGTATAAAGGGGGAGAACGTTCGGTTTTTAGCGACGCGGGAACGAAAAAAGTGCCACGGTAATGACGAAAACGCCGGAGGGGGAAACGTACGAGAAACGTGCCGTCGGTTTGCCACGGGTGAAACGCACCCGAATTCGCGTCGCCGTTTATTATCCGAGCTATCCGAGTAAAACGGTAACGACCGAACCCGATCGTCAGGACGCGCGCGCCGTAAACTACGACGAAGCGAAAACAAACGAATTTACCGTTGCGCGATTACGGAACAATTTACGTGGACAATTCGTCTGTTGCGCGTGTGTACGTTCCTAACGGACGCTCAAAACCGAAATCGATAACGGCCTCGGGAACCGACTGTAAACACGGGCCCCGAGTGCCGTCTATCACCGGAACACTTACGGGCACGTTTCAAATAAACGAAAATAGCTCGCGCAACACGACTACGCGATACGTCCGCCGGTATTTACTACGCGATTTCAATACGTCACACGAAGCGTTTTTCGCTTTATTCAATAGTCGCGCGAATAATAATAACGTTTTATCAATTTCCGCGCGAAATCCGAATGTTGGATTTACCGTACACGTATGGAAAATTGAATTATCGTTACGTGGCCCGGTGCGCGTTACCGGATGGTCGGCGACGCTGAACGCGTTTTACGGTAAACGATTTCGAAAATCGTAACGTCCGAACGTTGGTCGCCGTACGGTTCCCGCCAATCAATCGGCCGACGCTTTATTTCGGGACAATCAGGTACGGTTGTTTTCGGCGCTTTTCGGACACTCCGTCGGACGACACATCGGCCGGTCACAGCGTTTCGCACGAAACCCCGACAACCGTTTCCTACCCACACCCAGTGCGCGACGTTTTTTCCGAAATGGCCTCCCGACGGGTGTAGTAATGTCGGCGATTGGCCGCGAACGTGTTCAGCACCGCCTTGGTAACCGGTAATCGGTTTTCGATCGTTTACGCCGCTCCGCGATCAACTCGTGGTTTTTCGGTCGACATAACGAATACGTCACCGAAAGTTCCGGCCGGATTAACCCGCGTACACGCGCTTCCGCCTCTAATGTATTTTCCCCGTCCGCCTTCGTGTCCGTCTTGGGAGTTCGCGTTCCGTTGTTATTATAACGGGGCCCCGGGACTTTTCGGATAATTAGACGTTCACATCCGGCCGGACGGTCCCTCGAGCATGGTCGATTTTAGTCCGTCACCGGATGTGGCGGGGCGGGTTTACGCGTCTCCGCTAACTTGGATGGGTTCGCGAGCGCCGACGTTGGTGTAATCGAAGCGGCAGTGGATCTACCGGCCCCTCACACTAAACCGTTAATAAGTCCCGTCGGCGCAAAAAACCGACGGAACCTAACTGGACGGACCAGGCCGTTTCTATCTGACGTTTCGCTCGAACTATATATGAAAAACGGCCGCGTGAAAGCCGCGCGCTAATTGAAACGCGACCGGCCGTCCTCGTCGGTATTTTTTATATTTTAAATTTCGTCGGACCTTTACGCGTTCGTGACGATTCGTTCCGCGGTACGAAACGCGCGGCGCCTCGAAAGCTCGGTGACGTCGACGAGGCTGTCCATACGGCGCGCGCCGTATGTATTAGTAGGTTAACGCGAATAATGCGCGGGATTTTCACGCGGCTACGTTAACGATACGTTCGTGTAGTGACAACGACTTTGGTACCGAAAGTATTGTAGACGGTAAAAAAACCGGCGCGTTTTAGACGGCGGTCGATGCGTGCGCGCCGTAGTACGTAACGTAAATTAACGAATACCCGGGTTGGCCGGATCTCGGGAATTCGTAGTACGATATACGAAAATTCGTTTTCGAAAATTAATCGCCGTCGGTAGATTCAATTAATCGTCGATTTCGCGACTTTTGTTTCTTTCAAAAAAATAACGAGTAAAAATTACGGGTACGCGTCTTGACGTACGTGATTCAGTTTACGGTGCACGGTGGCGGATCGGATTTTCGTTCAAAAATGTACTACTTACCTGTTCGGTCGAAACGGAAGGATAAAAGACAACGGGTTTAAAACACCGGCCACGGTACGTAAACACACATACGTGCACAGGTAGGACGGTTAAGTAATCGAAGTTTTAGTTATTTGAGAAAAGCCCCGACGGTGTTCCGTAACGGGAGGGGAGCGAATAGAAACGATAATCGCGCGAGAAGCAATTAATTACGGCGGACGCGATGTACCGAATTCGGTAGAATTGGCCTAGACGTTACGCGGAAGGCGATATTTCGGGACGAAATTGGCGAGTAGAGACGAAAAAGTTTCGCCGACGTCCGGGAAAACGCGTACGGCGCGCGCGCGCGTACGAATCGCTCGGCGATTGAGTAACCGAAAAACGAAGAAACGCCAATGTGCGGGGTTGGCACGTGGCTCGAGACGCAATATCCGGCGAAGGGACGTGCCCGAGTGTGTGTGTGTGTAAGCTAAGAACTCCGGGCGAGGTATTCGTTTTCGATTATTTTGGCGTTTTTTTTACGGGCACCGCCGTCGTCCCGGTGAGATGGCTTCGGTTTTCTGGTGGTCGGTGAACGGCCCGTTCGTTAAAACCGCGTGCGTTTTTCGAGACACGTCGCGTGCTTATAAATATCGCGCGCTCGACATAATCGGTTTTACGCGCAGTCCGTACGGTGGATGGCGGATCGGTACGATAATTGCGCGGCGCGTGTTTTTTGGCGTGTTCGTTGGACGCGCGTCCGGACAGTAGCCACAATCCATTCGTCCGCCAACAACTCGATTGACGGCCGTTCGGGACGCTTTTTGTAGCTCGGGTTCTACACGTCGGGCCGGGCGATCCCGCGGCGGGCCCCGCAAACAAACGTAATCATCGACGGGCACGTTTTGGTTTTTATTCGCCCGTCCGTACGCGCGCTACGCGTTCCGGCATTTCGTCGACGCCGCCAACGAATATCGGTACCGCCGGTGCGGTCGCGCAAGCGAAGGACGGGAGACGGGACGTAGATTCGCACGGACGGCGCGTAGATTTTTCGATAATCGTCCCACGGGGCTGTCCGAGAAATGAGCGAAAAACGCGAGTATCGTTCCGCGAGCGAATTCTCCACGAAAACCCGAACACACGTTACGGACCATTTTTGACGCTGCCGTCGACTCTAAATTCGTCTAAAACGTAATAATTTTAGTCCGTTTCGTCCTATACTAAATATCTACGACCGACGATTATTAAAACGGTCGTGAAAACGTCAATGCTGACGAATTTTCGAACGTAAAATAACGAAATCGTCCGGACGATCGTTGAATTTTGTAAGCACGCCCGTCGGACTTTTTACCGACTTTTCGATTTTTCGATTTACGCTTACGATAACTACCGTCAGACGAATATTCGTTTTCGTTTATTTCGCGTTCCGGTAACCTTTTTTCTAATCGTCGACGGCACGTTCGTTTCAATTAAACGTTTTCGTAATGGATACTTTTCGCCGTTTCCGGGCACGCGCGGTG
The DNA here is from genome assembly GCA_025469175.1 of Geopemphigus sp. TES_GeoC_2020. NCBI lineage: Eukaryota > Metazoa > Arthropoda > Insecta > Hemiptera > Aphididae > Geopemphigus > Geopemphigus sp. TES_GeoC_2020. Next base: position 36,903 of record JAIPRN010000955.1, on the reverse strand, counting down.
TCGTTATTAAACGCGTACGTCTCCGGTGGCTTCGTTGTTAAAAACACAATTGTCGGGCCGGTTGTCGATCGCGAAACGACAATTTCGACGGGCGTTTTGAACATTTCCATTGGCCGATTGTAACGATGCATACGTATCGGCAAATACGAACGACATAAATTAAAAACCCATTCGTCGGCCCGCGGAATTACGCTAATCGCGTAGTTATACGCGAACACGGCGCGCGTTTTGTTTTCGTTGTTCCGAAGAAACGACCCGCGGCGAATACGACGTTCGCGAATAATCGACAATTTAAAAACCATTAACGCGGTACGGGTAACGACGATACCGGAAACGTACGAAATACGTCCGCGAGTATTTCGATACGTTTACGAATATTTCGTTGTTTGCTTACGGCGGACCGAGACGCGGAGCCGAAAAAACAGCCCGGCGTCCACGTCGTTTTATATGTTCGTAGGTTGAAATCGGTCGTTCGGAATTTTCGGCACGCGATACGACGCGTTTTATTTTTTATGATATATATATATATATATATATAGGCGGAACGACTTCACTCCTCGACGTTATGGCGTGCACGTTTTACGAATTTCCAAACTTATCGATATTTTTTCGACCTATGTAGTGCGGGCGATCCGGTAAACAACACGCGGCGCGTCAACGTGTTTTCCGTTATTAACGAATCCGCGTATATACGTTCCGAATTCCGAAGAAACAACCGTCGGATAACGCGTCCTATCTATTATATACACGCGCGAGGCTATCGTACGAGATAAAAAAGAAACACGTAAACCGTCCGAGCGATTATCGATTTTCGTTTCGGGATTTCGAAAAGAAAAAACAACGAACGAAAATACGTCGCCCGGTTTTTTCGCGCTTTTCGAGTTCACTCCGGTGAACATCTCCGGATGTTCGTTACGATAATTAGTTTCGTACGTTAGAAAAAATACGCTTACACTTTTCGCCGTACGACGAAACTAATCGAAAATAACTTCGTATATAAGACGTTATTTTCGATTTACGTATCCGTCCGTCTGCAGGAATACCGTTTTTATATTTTATTATATATTATTAAAATAATTAAATCGTTCGTTATTTATTTCGATATAAACATTATAAACGTTAAATTTCGTATATAATTTTCCGTTTGTTTTTACGAATCTCTCGCGAATTTTTCGGAAAAGCGCGTATAGAATACAAGCAATTAAGTAACTTATCGGGAAACCGAGCGGAAGAAAGATAAAACGCGCTCAGTTGAGCGAATTAATAGGTTCTGGTGGACGTACCTAACGTTTCCTTTGTTTCAACTGTAAATTATCGTTCCGCGGGATCCGTTCGCGTTTACGCGCCAATTGTTCGCGCGTCGTCTCGATATCGGACGCTATTTCGCTTTTATCCCGGCGGGCGGTTGTTTTGTGCTAAGTAGGAGACATTTTCGTTTTCTGTAGACGATCGTCGGAATCGTTATTTCGAAACGTCGTTCGAAAACGTTCGACGATTTCGTTATAGGCGAATTACGGTGTTTTACGTTTACGAACAAATATTGACGATGTACAAAAAAACGGACGCGAAATATGCGCGCGACGAGAGAATTGTCGGCTACAATGGCGTGGCGTATCGTACGCGTGCGACGATCGTCAGCGATTAAAATACCGTCGGAATTACGAAAACTACGTACGGAGACGGCGAACGGTCGAATAATCCGACTGGAAAGTCCGTTATTTAAAATCGCCGAAAAACGGCGAAAGTCGTCCTGGCACGGGAATCGCGAAACGATTTTCCCGGCTATCGGCGAATATTTACGAGTTATTTTCCGGGAATAAACCCGCGCCGGTAATCGGCGATAATGTAAATAACCCGTAAATATTCGCCGATAGCCGGGAAAATCGTTTCGCGATTCGTTTATTCGTTATTCGCGCGCGCGCGTTAAAAAATTATAAAAACCGTTGTCAGGTAGTTAACGATCGTCACGGCACTTGGTTTGTTCGGGGGAGAATGACGAAGAAAGCGAACGAATTGAAGAACGATAATGCCGAAACGTTCATATCGGCCGTTCAAACCGTACGCGTAATTATTGGCGGCGGCGACGACGAGAAATCGTTCGCACGGATAATTTTCGACAATTTTTCGTACGCGGAACACGAAACGTTTAATCACGAAACACACCGAATCGAAAACGGTACGGACAAACGAACGTCGGTGGTTGTCCGCCACTGTACGGCCCGGTATGGGCACCGTGACGGGCGGTCGCCTCCTTAGGTCGCGTGTCATTTTTCACCCCTACGGCCGTAATCCGGTCGAGTTGGCCCGGAACGGAAATCAGCTACAAACCGCGATTCGGCCCGCCGCCGAACGGAACCAATCAAACGAGCCGGGCGTACGAGGCGAACGTTACGGATAGACCTTTGGGACGAACGGCGCCTGCGTGGTTACGAAAAGCCGTCGTCGTCGCCGTACGTCCACTTGAATACGCGAACGTGTTTAAAAAAGCGTTATGGAAAAAGGAAGAACGTGAAATTAATTATTTCGTTGCGGTCGTACGGCGCGTATGGGGATCGTCGTCGTCAATAGCGATAATAATTAGAATAATAATACGCGCCAGAGCGTTAACGAACCGAGACGAAGGGCGGGCACTCGTCTGGGACGAATGATCGAATACAGCGGCGTCGTACATGTCGGGACATAATAGGACCGAGAAGATTAAATAAACCGGACGGATAATAATGTCGGCCGTGTGTTCTTTCCACGGCGCGCCCGAAACGGTCGGCGTACGCGTGTATTTGTAAAGGCCGCGCGCGTTATTTTACCCTCCGGGGCGATTATCGGGTCTGGAGAAATTATTTCCGACGCCGGATCGGACGGAACGATTCGAATACCGCGGCGTTTCTATTTCCCGACGCGCCGAACAGTACCCGGCACGGGTGTACCACACCTATGGCCGCCTACGTTCGTAGGCTCGAAACTTTCACACCGTCGTCCGTTCTCCTTAATTCGCATTTTACGATTTTCGAGCTCGGGGCTAATATTTTATCACCACGGAAACGGACGGAAGCAAAAAGGACGTGCACGGCGGGTGTTTAATTAAAAAGCCGAAACTCGTCGAGACGTTTACGTGTTGACACCCCCGTGACGCGTAATTTCGTTACAATAGCGAATAAAATACGCGAACGTAATTCGAATTTTCGTTAATATTCTTAATAAAAGCCCGGAACGGACGGGCAATCGCGCCGGAAAATTTTACGCTTTTTTCGAATATTTCCAACCCGAACCGCCGGTGAATTACGTAGTCGTACTAAAACCGAAACGTGTACACGGCTTTTTGAAACGTAATCGACGTTCGCTCAACATTCGACGATTCAATATAGGACGAGCGTTCTTATAATAATTATTCGACGCGTCACGCGCGATTAATAACATCAGCCATCGTTCGTAAGTCACGCGTTACGCGCGTCGGTTTTCCGGCGTCGAAACGAGTGTACCGGCGTTCGGCGTTTTTACTATTTGCTATAAACGGAACGAAGTCGGTAGCCGTTCGCGGCCCGTACGAATAATATTCAACATTTATTCGATATCGCGTTTCGCGAGAATCTTACGGAGGACGCGTAAAACCAAGTCGTTGGCCGCCTTCAGTGGCCGGACGGTAATCGACGGACGCGATTGAACGCCGGGAACGTCGAACGTGTACGTTACGGGCTTACGAAATACACGCGGAACGTGGGCGACGACCGAACGCGCACGTTAGTGAAAAACGTCACTCGGACGACGGGCGGGTTGGGAGAAACGTTTCCGGGAGAACGAATCGAACGTTTCGCGTAACTGGCCCGGCGAACTGGGAACCGTCCCGGAAAAAATCGACCGAAGCGGGTACATTATTCGTCGCGCGTCCGTCCGATCATTTACGCGGGTACGGCCACGTTTTCGTTTCGCCCCCCCCCCCCAATCGACGTTTCCTGAGCGCTCAATTTCCCACGCGTTAAATACGTAACGGAAAACTATCCGGTGTTTACGACGTTTACGGCGTCTCTACGTGGATGTAGACGGTTCGAACGCGTTGCGGTGTATCCGTGTTATGTCGGACGAGACGAAATACGGCGGGAATTGTCGTCACCGGCCCGTACTCCGTCCCGGCACCGGAGATTGAACGGTAAAAGTCAGCGCCCTCGCCCGGGTACGCCGCGGGACTATAATCGGCGACGACGACGCGATCGTTAACACGCGCGCGGCGCGTGCCGCCGAACACATTTTCCGGCTTAGCGTCCGTTTCGGCGTTATCGGGCCGTCCCGGACGAACACCGGCGGTAATTGGCGCGTCACGTACGTTCCCCGTCCGGGGTGTATTCCGGACGTTGTCGCGATCGAAACACCGGCGGTACGTTACCGGTACGTTTCGTCCGTGAAACGCCACGAAAGCCGCGCCGCGGGCCGTGCCCCGAGTATACCGTTTGGTTTAACCGATCGGTTATACTCTCTACGGACACGGCCGATTTGATTTCTCGTTGGCCGGTCGACCAAACGAATAGCGTCGGTCACTACGCGCGCGTCGGGGTTCGTCGTCGTTATTATTTACGTTCGTTGGATTCAACCTTCGACGTTTATGAAAAAAGGGCGGCAAACGCGTTTACGAACGCGAACTGTTTTTCGTACCGGACGATCCGATGTCGTAACAGACGTTAAGGCGGCCCTACGATGTTCGATGTCCGCGGAATAAGAATACGAACGACAAAGGCCGGTATTTTAATCCGAAGTTTAAACAGTCACGCGCGTCTTTCTACAACGAGCCTTAATAACGTTGGTGAATATAGTTACGAAATGTTCGAGATACGTTTCCCTATAAAAAAAAAAAAAACGTGTCGGAAATAAAACGGTATCCGGTGTTGTTTTTAAACAATCGTCGTATTTTTACGAATATTTGTTGGACGCCGTCCACGGTCGACGAGCAATTTTCGCGACCGCGAACGAATCGACCGTCGCGCTTTCGAGTTTGCCGCGTGTGTACGGTTAGGTGATCGGAATCGACACGGAAACGTCCGCCAACGTTCCATTCAGTTTCGACGTACCCGGGGGGGGGGGTAAACAGTTTCGAAATATACAACCGCCGTTCACTTTATCGTTTACGTACGTTCGGACGAAGAGGGCGGCGGCGCGCTCGACCCGAACAAGCACGGGGAGGGGGTACAACGATTCCACTTGGGTACGGCCGAAGGTATAACAACGGAACAGGGAGACGAAAGCGACAAATTAACTCGGACGGACCCAAGAGCGCTACGTAATAACGATAATAACGGAACGTTCGGGTACGCGCGCCCGTTGTCCCTCACGTGTTGCTCGCGAGTAAACAATCGCGTTTTACGATCGTTTAGAAATAATTACAGCCGTCTCTGTATAGATCTATCGGCGCGCTGGGAAACGTTTGATAAATCGCCGTTTTAATAGGTCGCGCGCGCGCGCGCGCGCTCGCGTTCCTTCTCACCCTTTTACGTCCCTCAGACACGACCCGACCATATGGTCCCGGGCCCGTCGGCGTCTTTGGGCTTTCACACGAACGCTACGAGAGTCCACCTACGGAACAACGGTCGCCGCTTATTTCGTACACGTTATCGACGTGCGCGGCCAACGGTCCTTTTACAGTAAACGCGTTTCGTTGTTTCCATACACGCGATTTAGGATCGCGTTTCCGCCGAAATATGTGTGTGCGCATGGAACGAAGGTAGAAGGGACGGTTCGGAGATTGTCGTTTTAACGTAGCGAATTATCGTACAGTTGGTAATCTAATCGAGCGGAAGTTACGGACGTTATTCCGAATCGAGAAAATTATAAACGTTGTCCACTCGTTCGTATATTTTTCTTCAACCACTCGGCCGAATTTAGACGCGTGCTTTAATTACAACAAACCGTATTGAATACAGCGACGTAACGCGTGCCTCGGTATGTCGACCGGTATCCGCGACGTTCGGCGGTTCGGCCGTTAATTTTCGGCCAAATCCATTCGACAATTTACGACGATTTTCACGTACGGTGTCTCGCTGAACCATAATTCGTCGGTGAACGTAAGGCGTAAGGGTTCGACGAGATCCGAGTTAGGGTTGTAATCGTTACAACGACGAACGAACGCGCGTGTATTTGGTCGTTTCGTTTTGGACAGTTCGGAAGGTGGACGGGTGGTTGGACCTTTTGAAACCCGCGCGATTGGCCCGAGAACGTAGACGGGAATTTTAACGCCGTGTCCGTCTTGTCGCGTAGGGGAGATGAACCGCCGGAACGGAACGTGCGTCCGTCAAACGAAAGAGACGAAACCGTGCGGTCTGGAGGCGGCTTGCCGGCAACTGGACGCCAACACGTATTATTGCGTGTGCCCGCACGACTCCAGTCAGCCCACCGAGGACTTGAAGTGCCCGAAACGAATCACCGGTAAGTGGTCGTAGGTCGGTTGTCCCGTTGGGGAGAGTTTTCTTATTCGCGTAATCGCCCCGAATTTAAATTGCCTATGTCGGACGGCAGTGCCGATCTCGCCGAAACCGTTCGTCAACCTGAGCATCAACAAAAACGAACAACGACCGCAGCCCGGGGCGGTGGCGCCGCCGAACACCACTGCCGTTGCCGCGCGCCCGGTCGGCAACGCGACGTTCAACCAGTCGCAGACGGCCACGTTCTTCCCCGTAAGTATGTGTGTAAATCGCGTACGCTTGTGGCCGGAACCGTCTGTAACCGTCTGCCGGTAATCAGTAGTACGGACGGTGGAAAAGCGCGCGCCGATCGGTGATCACGTTTCGCGAACCGACCGAAAACGGTTCGAAAAATAACTGTTTCGTTTCACGCGGGGGACTCTAACGTACACACGGCGTATAGACGTAATTTCGTCGGAAAAATGTCGCGTTTTACGTGAAAACGGACACGTTGTGACGGTTCGGATCGACGACGGAGTACAACGGAGTTAACGATTAAATAATGGTCGCGTTAGAAAACCGTGGAAAACAATTTCTCGTTTCGAAATACTCGCGACCGGTTACTCCTCCGTTCGGACGCCCAAACGCGCGCTTCATTGGCTCGTTTTTCGGTGCCCAACCGAGTCGCGCGGTTTCGCCGTTTAAAGCGTCCGACGAAAACGTCCGTAAAACCGTTAATACCCGAAGGTTGTCGTAAATATTTCAATAGCGATTTACAACAGGAAACAATTTCGAAAAAATACGCGCGTAAACGCTCGGAAAGTTTTCTAAGCTTCGCCGGAACGTTCCGAATTTCCGTCGGCTTTCGTCCGGGCGACGACTCGGAAACGATTACCGTCCGCGGAAATTCGCCGACGCGCGTACCGTTCGGCAATCGTCTCGTTTCATACGGACGACTTCTTGGCGAATCCCGTCGGATTATCGGTACGCGGACACGCGAAAAGTCGTGCACCGGTCGTTCCCGGTACGCTAGCCCGAAGTTTGGCCGAAATCCGCGGAGGCGAGGCCGCCGTAACGTTCGGACCGTTTCCAGGCGCGGGAATTGGACGTGAACGTGTTGGGCGTCGTGTTGCGGATAAATTTCCTGATGTTGTTGGCGATGGGCGTGGCCGTGTCGATTTCGGCGGTACTGATATTGGCGTTGTGCTGCGCGCGATGTTCGAAAGGCAAGAAGAAGAACGCGGCCAAGAAGTCGGTGAGTAGCCCGCCGATGGAACGTCGCGTTTCCCCCTATAACGTCCGTTCGTCTAGGATCCCGTGGTGCCGTTGGCCAAAGGCATGATCCAGGACGACTGTTACGCGCTGAACCCGCAGTACGCGACACCGTCGAGCCCGGCCAAAGACACCATACTGATACCGTCCGTGAGCAAGAGTTGCATATCGTCGATGGTGGAGGTCGGGCAAGGGTATTTCGGCAAAGTCTACAAAGGTAACCGACCGGGCCGCGAATCATTTCGACGGGCATATCGCGCGACGACCGTGTAGTGACTAACGTATACGCATGTTCGCAGGTTTCCTTAGACAGACCGACGGCCGGTTGGACACGGTGGCGATAAAAATGTTAAAAGATCACGCCAACACGGAGGCCAAGGAGGACTTTATGAGAGAAGTGGAAATCATGACGTACTTCAGGCACGAGAACATACTGACGTTGATCGGAATTTGTCCGCAAGGTAAAATACGTTATAAATACGCGCGCGCCGCCTTTCGTTCCCGGGCTCCGTAACACCCGAACGACGTTCGGCCCGCGTGTACCCCCCCGTAGTTGTCGAAAGTTCGAAATTGGACAATTCACTTATACGGGTCTACGGCCGTACGACGACGAACTTCGAACCGGCGGCCGTTTCGGATCGTTATCGCGCCCGGTGAAAAGTTCCGGCGGCAGGTTAGTCGGTGGTGGGTGGGTGTGGGGGTTTCGTTTATTGTAGGTGACCAAACGAAATGCCCGAATAATTTAAGCCGTTGCCGACGCGCACTGACCGGGCGAAACACCGTTTATTCCAACCAGCCCGGGGGAATTATTAAAAAAAAAAATCGATCGTTCGATCGGTGGCCGCGCGGTCTCGCGTATCGACGACAAATCCGTCCGGTTCCGTCGGTTTGCCGAGGCGATCGAGACGCGAAACACACTCGCGCTCCGTCCGCATCCTTATTCTTCGGTCCACCGCCACCGTTAAACCGTCCCTATTTACCGTGTGGCGGTCCTCTAGCCGCGGCAGCGTGCCTGTGAACCGTATACGAACCGACCGTAACGAAACGCGCGTTGTTTTAGACGACAAGAGTTCCCCGTGGATGATATTCGAATACATGGCGTACGGCGATCTAACGGACGTGCTGAGGAATAGTAGCGAGCAATTCATGAACTATTCCAGGAGCCTGCCGTTGTTGGACCGGGTAAGCGTCAAACGTGCGAACGACGGCGTAACGGGCCACGGCGCCCCGAAAACCGCAACCGTTCACGGTCGTCGGCCGTGTGTGTTTTTCTTCTAGGAGTCGCTGTTGCTCATATCGTTGCAAATCTCGGCGGGCATGAAGTACTTGGCGAGTCAGCGGTTCGTCCACAGGGACCTGGCGTGCCGGAACTGTTTGGTCGGCAAAGAGCTGTGCGTGAAAATCGCCGATTTCGGGATGAGCCGGGACATCTACACCTGCGACTATTACAAGGTAAACGTGCCGCGCCCCAGGTCCGGTCCTAGACCGACGGTAACCGCGTACCCGGTTTCCAGGTGGGCGGTTCCCGTTTGCTGCCCGTCCGGTGGATGTCGCCGGAGAGTGTCGTGTACGGCAAGTTCACGCTCGAGTCGGACGTGTGGTCGTTCGGGGTCGTGTTGTGGGAAATCTATTCGCTGGGCAAGCAACCGTATTACGGGTACTCGAACGACGAGGTAAGTGGTCCGTCGGTTTGTACCGCGGTCGGCGTACGACGACGCGCGGTTATTACCGGGTTACCGTCCGTCGACCATCTTGTAGTGTTACTACGCTATTCCGGTGCCGCCCATCGCCGTGATACGCGCAAAACCGCGTTTAGTCGATGTCGTATTGCCCGTTTCCGTTGACGGTTTTCAGCCATCCGTGTGCACGCACCATTCTCCGGCAAACGCGCGCCCAATATCGCCGCGTACGCGACGCAACCGATTTTTTTCGCGAAGACTAACCGCTCGGACCGTTGCCGTCAAAACGGGTAACCACCGTGTTCGCTACGGTTTGGTGAACGGTTCCTTCGCGTTACGTTTCGCGACGTACACTACACTCGAAACGATCGTCCGCTGAACGAAATACACAACTCGTAATCCAAACACCAACGCTGTCCCCATCGATAAAACGAAAAACTCCACGTCGTTTCCACGTTCGTACGGCGAACGTATTCGACCGGCGTGCAACGTTGGCCGTCATTGACCGGACGCGCGCGTCCGCGTTTCGCAGGTGCTGAAGTTGATCCACGACGGGATTTTGTTGGACATCCCGTTGAACTGCCCGCCGGTGATATGCGTGCTGATGAACGGGTGCTGGAAGAGCGACCCGAAGGAACGGTTGCGGTTCGTCGACATACACGAGCGTCTGAAGAACGCGGTCAGCAAGCGGCTGACGGCCCAGGCGGACAACAACCCGTTGCCCAGACCGCCCGCTTTGCCGGCCATCGTGGACCATCTGAGCCTGCGGAAAGTGCCGTCGGAGGAGCTGCTGGACGGCGATAACTATCTGCAGCCCGACGACCCGGACGCGTCCGACATTGTCGAGTACGTGACGCCACGCGCCTACTGAACCGAAGTCCGCCGTCCCATGTTCCTCGTCGTCGCCGCGCGTTATTTGTAAATATTAGCCCTCCGATACGCCCGCACTACGCGGGTCAGTTTGCGTGCCGTCCGTCGATCGTTCTTCCCGATTATTGTGTATTAACGCCCGTGTCGATAGTTCACGTCCAGAGACGTCCAACGTCGGGTTGGGTCCGCTCGAGTTCGCGTACCCGAGTTTCGGATATCCCCGCGGTACGATACGGTAACGTATTTTTCGTCGGACAAGACTCGTTCGCCGTGTTTTCCCACTGGCCCGGGAAACTCGCGGCAGGACAATTTCGCGCGCTCCGAAACGCGTTGAGCGCGTCGACGGCAATTTAATCGTACCGGACCGACCACTTCGTTCGCGCCGACGACGGTCGCGACCATTTAATTGACGGCCGAGGCCCGATTATCGAAACCGACCGCGTCGATCGAATGGTTTCACCGCCGGGCGGTTTCGAAACGTTCGGCGCGTTGTCCGCGCAAAATGCGTACGATTCGGTCGCTCGCACTCTACCGATATTGGACCGTTAAATCGCGCGCGCGTACTTCCGATCGTCGATAACGTACTCGACGGAGCGGACGGCGTTATTACTTTTTACTACGATTTTCCGCACAACTACGTGGCGGCGTACGTTTTACATATTATTTTAACGACGTGTTTAGCGCGTCCGTCGCGTACGTAATATATTTTTAAAATTATCGTTCGTTCGTTTTGTGTTTCCATCGTCGCTCGTGACTTTGTAACGGTTTTTATACATCCGACGGCCGTCGCAATTGTGCTCGCCCGTGTGACGCGATTACCTCGTTCGTAATTAGACCGCCGCCGACGTCGCGTCCACGTAACAATATCGGACGATTTTTCGCGTAACGTTTACGCGTAAGCGATTTTTTTTCGCGTTTTTCGAATCCGCTCGATTATTAGATGGACGCGAATTCTCGGTTTTGCATCCGCCCGTTAGGTTCGCGTTTCTCGTCCCCCGAATTCTGTCGAATACGCGTCTTTTCTACTTGGAATTGTTCGTTGCCAGCAGCACATCCTTATTGTTCATTCTGATCGTAAACCGTTCGGAACGAATATTATATATATATTGTACAACATTTAGCCTAACCGTACTACACGAAATAAACGTTCGAACGTATAAATAAATAAACGCGTTTCGTTGACCTACTCGTTTTTGTTTCGACGCGCTCGCCCGGCATCGGAACGGATTCGGAAAATGACCGTTTCGTGTCGCCGAATAGAAAACGGCGCGTCGGCAGCCGGACGAAAAGCGAACGTATTTACGTTTCGCGTAGTTTCGCACGGTGAACGGCGGCGATATTCGTCCGTTTCCGAGGACGATCGAAAACCGGCGCGTTTCTATAGCGATTTTCGTCCCCGGTTGGTGGCGCGCGGGGCGCGGCGGGGGGGGGGGCTAGCAGGTTTTCGGCGCGGACGCGAAACGAACAAGCGATTCCGAAGGGGAAATATTTAGCGTTTTATCGACGCGAGGTTTTCGTCCACGGAACCCTCCGCAGGAATAATCGGCTTTCGTTAATATTAAAGTTCCGCTCGGTTCGCGAAGTGATTTCAGTACGAAGGTTCTCATAAATTATTTATGTTACGATAATTTCCTAACTGCCGCGATGTCGGGCGCACGTCCATCTCTGTCGGGGAAACACTTGTAAACGGCAAAACTTTCGAACGTCTCCGGGTCTACGGTATAATTATTACGGTAATCATATACAGCGGCGTGGTTCGACGTTGAATATCGTCGGGCGTTGTACACGAACGCGGAATTGGCCAAAAGGCGAAAATAAGCACGGAACGTTTCCGCAGAAACAGAACGCGATACGCGTATCGGATCCGGCGGGCGATATTGTTTTTGCCGACGACATGTAAGCCCGGTTACCGTTCGCGTAAATCCGTTAATTATTCCCGATAACGTTCGACCCGACCGTGGACGTACTCTGTCGGGTTTTCGGTAGTGTCAGCTAGGGCATGGTTCCTCCTCTTAAGGAATATCAACGTCGACGAGTTTCCACGTGCCCGGGCAAACGTCCGCTGTGTCCGCCGGTCCCTTCGAATGACACGCCTCTGGGACCGACCGTCAGTGTCAACCGGTAAGTGCCGGACGGGTATATATTCGACGGCGCACAAATATATTCGCGGCGAATTACCGGTAACGCGAAATCGCGCCACGTCGGAGATAATATTGTCGTCGCGTCCTTTCCGCGCGTGTACACACACACACGATATACGGGAACTCGAATGCCGTCGACGCGCGTCACGTCCATAAGTGAAATTAATTTATCGCCGGTACGTGGTCTGTTATTATTCCGGCGCGTCGCTCCCCTCGCTGTACGTCGTGATTATTATACGTTCCCGTCATGTTTCGCGGACGTAACGACGTAACGAACCGAGAGTGTGACGTCGGTAGGGGTGGCTTTTAGAGCCGTTATTGCGCGATCCGTTTTTTTTTATTCCGATAACGGATCCGGCCGGTTGGTTCGGGCCGAATTTACGAAACCGCTAGAGTGTATTCCGCCTATTTGTTCGGTTTCAAGCTACGAAACTATGAAAAGGCGCGACGGTGGTAATCGGTTAAAAATTCGCGTACGATTCCCCTGAGCGGAAATCGAATAGGTAAATGTCGCGTGTGTCCGGGGACGCGTTTGAACGGGCGTAAACGTTTAGATGTTGTGACCGATAGACAACCAAACACGGACGCGCGCGTATTGCGCTTTGGCTAACGTTCTTTTACGCTTTTTTTTACGAGTTTTCGTCAGGTTGATTTTCCACCGTTATTCCCGTAGTAGCCGTTCGTTTTCGTTGGCCAACAACACGTCGACGTTACGCGTGCCGGTCCGTCGTGTGCGGTAAATGTTTGTGGAAACGCGCCGGTCGAGAATAACGCCGCGGGCGTTACCGTCTAAAGTACGCGAGTAACAATAGTAATAGCCATTTTTTCCCCGCGTCGCCGGGTGCCACGACGGCCGATTGGCCGGATATTCGCGTTCGGACGGTCGCCGACAATTCCATTTCGTTCGCCACCGCAGCCGAGAACGACCCGCCGGCTTATTAGTACGGTTCGAGTGTACGGACGACGTTTTGTGCTCGCGTTGCCGCGGCAACTGGCCCGCGACGCGAATATAAAATACGTACCACGCGATTCGTCTTTTCGGAGTGCCGCGGCGATCGTTCATTTTATTACTCGCGCGCCATTCAATACGCCGTTCGGTGCGAATAAACACGTTCGGCAAACGCCGTGTGTACAATAACCGTCCGCCGCCCGCGACGAAATACTGAACGATATAGATGGCCAAATGGCGGCCGCCGCTTGCAGCTACCGCGATTGGTATTCACGGAACGACGATCGCGTTTCGTGCCAACGCTATGGACTTTCGATAACGTCGGGCGACCGTGAAGGCCGTCCTGTATTTCGTAGTTTTTTCCCCGGCACGTTTCCTACTCGCGCGTTTTCGAAACGCCACGACCGTTTTTTTTATATTATAACGCGGCGCGTCTTGTACGCCTTTTACGTTTCATCGTCCGTCATAACGTCCACCTTCTTCTCGTCAGTGACGCTTGGCCAACGAATAACGATCGTCGATTCGTCGTAAATGCGTAAGCCGTCACGAACGGATTTCGTAGTTCATGGTGGAAACGCATCGAAGCCGTCCGGAACATCGGTATTCGTACAATAACAGGACTACCCACCATTGTCGAAAATTCGGTTCTTCGGAAATCAACTAATTTCAATTCAATCAAACACTCTATCCAAACTCAATCTAAAACGATGTTCTACAAAAACTCCTTTTCCAACTACGACCACATCCGTCTCCTTGGCAAAACATACCCTCCGACAACCACCAAACACAAACCAAAACCGTACCCAATAGCATGGGCAGATTAACTTAACAACACTCACCTACTCCTTCACATCCATCCATTAGTAAAGGCGAGGCCTGGAATAGTAAACGGCACAGCCACCCATTCAATGCAACGCGTAGTTCATGGCGTTTTGTACCGTAACCGCGTGTATTTCGCGTTACGTTTCGTTATTTGTGGAACGTTAACGACTGAACGGCTTCCGATTTCGGTCGGAAATACTCGAAAATCGTTTTCCCCTACGATTTTATTCCGTCGGCGGGACAGAAATCGGAATTTTCGATTGAACGAAAAAAAAATACGACCGAATTAACCGTTACGGCGATATAAAAGAAATATAATAAAAAATACGACGAAAACGTTCCTTTAACTACGGGCGTTCAGTGTTGGGCACACGCGGCGTGCCTAACGTGCGGGTATTCGGCGAAAGTTGAAAAGCGAAATCGAAAAGGGGGGGGGCGTATATCGTAAGTATTCGGGTGGACCATTTCGTCGCGGCCGCGAGCTGGGTAGGTAAACGTTATTACCGTACGTCGAACGCGGCGGTTCGCCGCAACCAACTCGAATATCCGCCGCGCGCGTTTTTTTAAGTTAACGCTTTTCGTTATACCGCGCGACTGCCGTCACGACGCGTTATTATCGTACGATCATATATATATATATGTTCGTTTCGTTCTGGTCGTATTATTTACGCGACGAAAACAATACCGTCGGCTTTTACGTTACCGCGTGACGGCCGTTCGGGAAAAAAACCCCCGCGCGCTCGGCGCTTTCCCGCGTTATATAAATACCATTCGCGCGCCAATAATGTAGAAAGTTGTCGTAAAAAAACCGAAAAATAAAGTACTTTAGATAAAAATAAAAACCTTTTCGCTAAAATCCTAAACGGAATTCTCTCTATCGTTCCATCGCTCTATTCCGTTTTACCGTAACGGGAAACGAAAAGTTAAAACGATAAAATTACCGGGGAACGAACGAAAATATCGCGCGTATTAATTACACGCGCAACCGGCCGTTTAACGAGATAAAACTTCATTCGGGAACAAACATTCAGTAGTACACCGCCGCGCACTTCTAACGACGACGGTTAAAGCGAATAATTGTCGACAGTTTTCGTTCCTAAGACGTCACCATTTCGATCGGAGCTAAAAACACACCGTACGACAATGGCGACTACAAATTTCCCGAACGGCCGTCAAGTCGTAGACGTTTCGCGCACGTCCGACGTATTTTACAATTTAACGGAATTTTTAAAAACTTTCATTTTTTACGCGATAATCGCGCACAACGCGTCACCGTCGGAACGGAATTTCGCGTTAAGTATTTACGTAAAACGTTCGCGATAATCGAAAACGTAATCCAATTGTTCGCGGGCAATTTTAAAACGAAACTAGCGGCGCGTCATCCGATTGTCGCGTAAGTTAAAAAACAAAAGAATTTTTTTGTTTTTATCAAACTCGCCGAACGGTCGGAAATCATTAAACGTTTTTCGACGGACCGGTCGCGTTACCGACGTCGGTCGACCGTTATAGAGACGATCGTATTTCCGGACGGTAACAAAGGCAACGTTGCCGGGACAATAATAATATAGCGACAGGGACAACGGCCGGTTTTCGAATCGACCATTAAACGGCGGCGGTCAGCGACCAGACTGATTTCGGGACGCGATCGAAATAAGACGTTACGTCGGAGAGGATGTATAGTGGTCGATTTTGCGCGACTTGGAGCGAACGAAAAGTACTTGGTTCGGCAACGGTGTTTCCGTTTTTTATATTACGCTGCCGGCCCTGCCGATTGGTCGCCGTGTACGAATGGCGCGACGACGAATCGGAAAACGTTCGTTCCGCTGTATTCGCGGACGGTTTTCGGTGTCGCGAAGTGGGCGCGTGCCGGTAACTAAAAAAAAAAACAAAACGCCGAACATTTCGTCGGTATACGTAAAACCGCGCGGTCGTCGTGTTACTCGGTACGTCCACCAGCGGTGGTCGTCGAAACGCCACGGTTGGCGTACACAACGCGGGAACACTACGGTTTTTACGTCGTCCGGCGGATTAGGCGGCCAATACCGGTTCGAACGGTCGCAGTGACGCACGAAGTGGCGGACCGAAATTCACGACGATTCTCCGTTTTCGGATTGACGATCGGGGAGAACGGATATAAACGTGCGCTTCGGTACGTGCGTTTTAGCGACGTTTGAAACGCTTCGTCCGTCCTAATAACGGAAAACGGTCGCGACGGTTTTCGCCGTCGACCGCCTTTTGCATTCGAAATTGCGTCGATCAAAGGCCATACGTCATTTCGTCGTCAATATACAATTAACCGTATAAACGACACGTGATTGTACGCGCTTGTATAGGTTTCACTAAACCGTCGTTAATACAACGACGAAACTGTATATCGGTCGTTTTTTTTACAAATAACGTTCGACGTCCGTTCTAACCCCGAACAATCGATACGTATTTTCGTTTACGGCGTTTCGGGACGTAGGCTTTAAAATCACGGCGCACGCCGTCCGTAGTGTACGATAAATCGTTCAACGTCTCGTTAGGGGTCCGGTGAAATTACAATCCCACTACCGAAACGGACTGAAATCGATAATAATCGCGCGGCGTAATTTCGCGTCAAAACTCCAGGAACGGTTCGCCGCGTTCGAGGCGCGCGCTTTTAAATAAACTATTCGGTATTACCCGAAAGTTCGGCGAAAGGTACGTCACCGTTTTGATTCCATCCGCGCGTGATTTATAAATCACGAAGTACGTCGGCGAACGAATTTACGTAACTTTCGACCGAAACGTAATTTCATAGCGAATGGGGTGGCGCGTACCTCGTGCCCAAAATTGTTTACGGAAAACGGTCGGAGAACATTGTCTCTCTGCTAAGTTCGGAACTATACGGGCTGGTTTCGAATTTTTCAACGTACACACGGGTAGGTTGTCGAAAGCGTACGCTTCGCACCGCCGTAAGGTTGTCGCCGTTCAATTTTCGCGCGCACCAACGACGTTTCGTTTCCGGCGGAAAGGAAAAACCAATCGTCGTCGGCGTCGAGAATTACGTTACGGTAAACGAACGAGTTCGTCGATCGAATTCGAGGCGAAATTTTCAAATTTCAAAAACCCGACCGACGGACGTTACCATTTTTTGGGGAGAGGGAGGGGGGCCTGTTAAAATTGTTCCGTTCGTATTGCGCGCGCCGAGAAAACGGTCCGTACGACACTGACCGTCGTTACCGGGCTCGTCTAAAGAGCGAAACCCGACAATGTTCGTTGGACGGAAAATTTCGAAAAAACGTACGTCAATATAACCGGTCCGATAAGAGAATCGAGTGTTACCGGGGAGGGAGACGGACGGAGCGATAAATAATTATTACGGGCGAACACACAAATCGGTCGTCGGCGAAGTATTAGAGGACGAAGCCCGCGTAAATAATTGTCGTTTGTACCGCGAACGGACGGCGGTGCCGCCGGACAAAACGGCCGGGGGTTTATGTCGAAGAGAATGACGAGACGGCGTCCGTTCACCACGTGTGTAATCAACGTCGTTTACGACGTACGGTATTATGTTGGTTACAAACGTAACCCGGGTCCGGGTACCGCTTTTGTCCGGCGTCGAACGCGCGCGTACCGTCTAGAGGGTGCGTTAATCACGGGCGTATAGGTGCGTTCGGTTACCGGTCGGGACCGTGTTGGGCGCGTCCGACGGGACTCGGGAAACGGGTAAAAACGTTTATCGTGCTCGCGCCACACGGCGATCGACGTACGCGCGAAAATTAAACGAAACGATAAACGCGGCCACCGACGAAACGAACACGGCGGGGCGCACTCGGTACGTAAACGGCTGGCGATCGGTGGTGACTATCGCCGGTTCACGCGCTATATAACACGAACAGGTCCTCCCAGGCAATCCGCGCGGTAACGTAGACACGGGGCCGGCCGGAGACGTCGGTTAACCGACCGTGTGTGTCGGGACAAAAACGTAATCGCGTCACCGAATCGTCCCGGGGGGGCCTTTTGGCGAAACGCGTCCGATTGCCCTATCACTCTACCGTCCCCGGGTACACCGGCGAACGTACGGTAAACATTTCGTCTGTAACCGCCGTTATCGAACGACGATATCGCGAAACAAATATTCGGAATCCGAGACGAATTAAAAAAGTCCTATATGGTTATTACGATCGCGGTACCGACGCGGCGACCAACCGAAGATATTACGTACATATATATATATATATATAGTGGCGATTGCTCGGTACATAGGATATCGTTTTTCCGGTTTGCCGAGACGCCCGTTTCTTTCCGAACGCGTTTGATTTTTCGCTACTATTTCGTTTCGCGCGTAACGTCCGACCGGAACAACTTCCGAGCGTTATTCGCTGTTTGTGTTACGCGGTTCGCGTCCTCGACCGCTGTTTGTACGGTTATATTGTTTCGCGGGCGAGTTCTGTTTAGAACGCAACATAATCGTACAATTCGTTTGGCGAACCGAGGACGGTAGAACGGGTCCGGGACTGACGGGGCGGCGAAAACGAAATTCGGGCGCGCTGGACGCACCGCGCCAATGTCCGTCGTCGTCGGCGATTCGAAAATGATCTGGTTACGTTTCTCGTACGTGACCGGCCGTACACCGCGCACAGTCGGTCGGTCCGCGGTGGCAACTACGAACGTAGGTATCGACGATCGGATAACTAAAACGATTCGGTACAATGTTCCGCGATGTCCCGTTGTTCGGCGAACGACGGTTTTTTCAATCTCCGCGCGAATATTCGAGTGGCGCGTGGAACGTGGCGTCCAGGGCATTTTCGCGGCGGCGAACGTACTCGGGGTTTTTTTTTTCGATTTTTAATAATACCGGCGGAAATTGGGGAGGCGGGTGGCGGGACGGGGTTGTAGTTGCGCACGTCGAAAATAAACGACGACGACGCGACGCGGAGCCCGCGAACGTCGTCGAGGTGTATATATATTTGTGTACGTACCGTACGTGTATATAGTGATTCGGCGGCGGCGGTGGCGGGCGCGTGGCGGAGGCGGAGGCTGTTCGCCGGCGGATGATTTGTTCAAAGGGTCACCATGGTAACCGATTTCGGATCGATAGCTCTACCTCTCTTCGGGCCCTCGAGCCACCGTCCTTTGCACGCCGAAACCCGAGGGCCGTACTACTCGTGTGTGTGTGTGTGTGTGCACGCGTATCTTCGATGGTTTCACATACACACCCGCGCACAATACGTATCTATATAGTAATCGCTTTCCTCTAAATCCGTCACGGTAGACGGCGTAATAGAATAGAACGAAATAATTACGTTCTCCGTTTTCGTGGTACGGTTGTTGCGGCACGTGCGCTCGTCGTACGTATTATTTGGCGGACGGCCGTGTGCCGTTAATTGCGAAAAAAGCAAACGGAACGGGCGAAACGAAACAAAACAGTACACACAGGTCGTTGCGGCGCACGCTCGATTATTATTCGGCGACGGAACAACGGGTCGCCGTTTGACCGTATCGTGCGATTTGATCGTTTCAGAAGCGTCCGTAATTGTCGTTATCAGTCGCGCGTAATATACGATCGGAAATAATCGTCACGGAAAACGTCACACTTTCTGACAACCGGCCAAGGTATCACACGATTTCGTTCGTCGTCACCGTTCCGTTGGTCGCGAACGTCCGCCACGGACGGTCTCGTTCGGTGGTCGTCGTCGTCGTCGTCGTCGTGTGTCTCCCTTGGCGTCGCCACTTACGGGCCCGATGGCCGTTTATTGTCGCGTTCCGCAGGTCTTCACGCGACCGTCGCCGGTACTATTTACCGTTCGGCGGTGTCCGGCCGCCGTTTACCGTAACGTACGATCGCCGTCGATTTCGTCCGTTCCGGCGTATCGTCCTCGAATAACCGACCCTAGCCGTCCCCGTTACGTTTAAAATAAACCGAACGCGACACGCCGCGCCATTTCGTCGTTTCGTTTTCGCGGCTCTTTCGGGATAACGATGGAGAACGAAACGTCCGCGCCATCCGTCGTCGTACAAACATACTCGCGCGACCATTGGACGTCCATTTCCGATCGTTGGCCGGGCGTGAAAATACTCGTGCGTCGCCTACGTAACGCTATTCGCACGGTGCCCGTAGACGCGCGTACGTATTTGTACACACATGGACGGATCCCGTGGTGGCAACGACGTTCGTAGTGATCGCGAAAAGAAGACGGATAACGCGGGCCCGTTTTCGAGGACGCGTATGCACGTGTCGGGCGCAAACGACGCACGGCCGGAACGAACGACGGATATCCCGGGGGGGGATATTTTCGCCCGGCCGACGTCCGTTGCCGAATACGTTCGTGCACGAGCCGGGACGGTAACCGTCGGTCGGCGCCGCGACACCGCTGACAAAGTCGAAGGACCGCGCGGCGCCGCGACCCCGTAAAACGGAACAAGTTCGCTGGGACGGCCACGCGCGAAAACCGTCGACGACATTTTGTTTCGTACGGAGGAATCGATACCGACGATTATTATTCGTGTACGAAACGCCGGGCCCGGAGCGGGGCAGCCGCGTGAATTCGACACTCGCGACTATTACGGCGTTGGGCCGGTCGCGACGATCCAACGAGTGCCGCCGCGGAAAGGGCTGACAACCGAAAGGAACTCCGCCCCACTCGTCCGAACACGGTCGTTTATAGTTCGCCCGCGCGCACGGCCGAACGATTAAATGTCTGGTAATTTCGGTTACACGACGGCGGCGCGGGCAATTACGTATTCCGGCGCGTTTCTTTATTGTTTTTTCGTTTTAATACGCGACACGTTTTCGTACTTTCCGCGTAGTTCTAATGTTTCGGCGCGTAACCGGTATATAACGCACGAAACACTTTTCGCTTCGTCCGAGTGATTACACGAGCGGTTAGGGCACACGACTTGTCGACGTCGCGCGCCCC
The DNA here is from genome assembly GCA_025469175.1 of Geopemphigus sp. TES_GeoC_2020. Lineage (NCBI taxonomy): Eukaryota > Metazoa > Arthropoda > Insecta > Hemiptera > Aphididae > Geopemphigus > Geopemphigus sp. TES_GeoC_2020. The sequence continues at coordinate 15,906 of JAIPRN010000955.1, read as the reverse complement.
GTAATAATTTTTATAAGTGCCCCCCCGTGTAGCTTTCACCGTACGGCCGGTTTTATTTCGAAGACGCGACGTAGGGCGTCCGGCGTGGTAAACGAACCGCGCGAAAATCGAATTCGGACTTCGGACTAGACGAAAACTATCGTCGTTGGCTCGGGCGGTACGTAGTATCGCTAAACGCGTGCACGGAATAATACGAGCGGCGTGTACGGTACGAAGTATTTCGCCTGAGTTTATCGAACTCTCGTCCGTCTGCCGGACGGACGCGTCCCGGGCCGTCCGGCGAATCGCGTTCGCGGGACCGACGGCGGTTGTACGTACGAGCGCAAAGAAGACGACGAGAAAAATCAATACGCCGCCGAATGTATTAATAAGCGATTGGCGGCGGCGGCGGCGGGTTCCGGGCGGACGGAAAAATAATCGACGGCACGCTCGCGATTCCCCACGATTCCGGCCAATTATCCGCGCCCCGGGACGTTTCGCCGTTCGCACCTGTGGCGTTTTCGTTCGCCGCGGATTACCGGGCGGCCGGGCGCCGTCGAATTTTCGGTTTACCGGCCGTCCGGGACGTTACCGTTACGGATTTCCGTCGGCGACGCTGCCCGCGTAATTCGATTCGGGACAATCGCATAATAAGGCGCTCGTTCGTCGCGAACAAATGCGAAAAATAATTCGCCGAAATAAATTTGTCGCCGAAGAGGTAACGTTATTTTGCCCGTCTCGTGGAATTCGATTACGGCCCCGTGTTCTTTACCGTCGAACGCGCGATTATTTTCAAACGTTATTACTCCGAAAAAGACCGAAAATTGAATCCGGAGACGCCGAAACGCCAAATCCGCCCGTTACGTTAATAACGTTGAACGTTACAACGAGTTTATACCCACCCACCCACTGGCCGTCTATCATTTACGTTCGCGACTCGCTTTGAAGTCTCGACGTTCTACAGCGGAATTACTTCGAATTGTCTGCCGATAAAACTTTTCGCCGTTAAAACGGAACGTCCGACGCGCGCCGTTTTCGCTCGAAAAGCTCCGGTATTTGACGAATTCCACGTGTGGTCGTCCGTTTATTCGTACAATTATAACGGCGGACGTTTAATTACGTTTAATTCGTATCGTTTCGTTCGAAAATCAAACGGGTATGAAAATACGTCCTAGGAAAGAACGACCGAGACGCCGATAATAACGGAACCGTCGCGGAATATGGAAACGAACATTTTCGTGCGAACGATCGATCGTGTCCGTAGAACGTGTGTGGTCGGTGGTACGAGAACGTTTGGTTAGCGATTATTCGGGTCGTCGAAAATGTCGACGAAAAAAAATAAACGGGCGAAAAACACGTGATCACCCTTCAAGAAGGTTTTTCGGAATCGTTACGATTACGACCGTTATATAATTTCGTTATAACGTTACGTTCGTCCGGCCGTTGAAGTCGTTAAGTCGAACAACGTCGGCCGATTATCCGAACAAATTGGTTCCGAGACGCGTATAGGAACGGCTCATTGTTACGTAGTCGCTTACCGGGACGAACGTAATATTAATACGACGGGCGTAGTTTAAAGTTTCCGTAGTACATCTAAAAAGTTGGAAAACGTTGTATAACACACAATACCGAAACTTTCTAGACGCGACATGTTACGTAAGTACGCGCGCGCGCAAGTTACGTAAAACTCGTAAGTATATACAGAACCGTAGTAAGTTTACAATATGTTTACATATTTCGGTTGGCGCGTACATTTTCTTTCGCCGACGATACCGTGTATGTCGAAATCGTTATCGCGTTTTTGGGGATAATTGCGCTTTTGTCGCGGACGAAACGTTTGGCTATCGACAATTCACAAATCGTCGGTTGACCGTTTTATGGCGAAACGGTTAATCGAAAACTTACCGTAACGCGGCCACCGAACACCGACGTCGAATGTAGGTTTGGTTCTAACTACCTCTTTTATTCCGAATACTACGACGCGGAACCGTACGATTTTCGTTCAATCGGGGAGGGCCGGTTTGAGACAAAAATTGGCTTTTAAAATTTTTTAAATATAAATTTATATATATAATAACCTAACCGTTGTCGTTCGGCCGGGATTGGCCACGTACGGAACGCTATTTTCGGAAAATGGAAATCCGCGTAACGATCCCTCCCTCCCTCCCACCGCGAGTAGAACGACGTAACGGCGCGCTCGTTTTCCCCGAGGTTTTTGTACGGAATCGTTTGGCGCACGCGACGGTCGCTTCCGAGCGCGAAATAATAATAACGCGTAACGTCGTCGGCGTGGCGAGCGGAACGTAACGATATCTAGTGGGGCTCCGCGTCGATAGGAAACGAAACGCGCCAATTACCGTCGTCGACAACGCCCGACCGTTGAATACACCGCCGAAATGGCGGCGGATCGTCAAGTGGACGCCGCGCGTGGTACTTTTATAGACGACCGCGTTAACGGACGCGTACCGATCGGGGGGCAAACCGCGTATTTCGTATACGTTCGTAACATCGATAAATCGTGCGCGCGGCGGTTCGGCGACGATTTCGAATTGTCCCGATTTCGGACCTTCGTACTTCGGACGTTCGTTTTCGTAATTTAATATGGCGACGGAAATTCGACTCGAGCCCGTACTGTAGAACAATAATAATAATCTCGTCGGGACGAAACAAAAGGCGATTAAAAACGTTCCGTCCAGTTATTCGGTTTTAGTACGTTCGGTCGTCGACCCCGTCGTGTTTCATTTATCGGAATACGGAAAACGGTCCCGGGGGGGGGGATAAACGATTTCGTCCGTGGAAACGACGTAAACGGTAGAAAACGGTTTTAGTAATAAGTCCGGGTTATCAAAAAACCGTTTAGTTTTTACTTCATATTTTCAGCGTTTTAATAGAAAGCCTACGCTGGATCGAGTTATTCGTAAATTGAATTTCGAAAACGTTCAGTAACGAAATAAATAACGAGAGCGTTTCTCTCGAAAAATGTCCCCGCGCCTTAAACCCAATAACGATTTTCCAAATATTAGTCGTCAAATACGTACAATTTCGCGCGTGTACGAAATTCGCCGTTCGTTATAAAAACACTTACCCTCGGTAAACTAACGCGATATTCGTTTCGTTTGTCCAACTATTCGATTGTTTGCTTCGTATCCGTGACGTATATTCGAAAATTCCGAACGAAATAGTACGTTTTAAATTTTCTCGGTACTATCTGATTACCCGAAATGGAATTGTTCCGATCGAACGAAAAAACAGCCCTCCCCCCCATGCAAACTCTACATTTGTACGATCCGTAAAAACGAAACGAGATTTACCAGTTTTAATTTGAAAAAAAAATCCGAACTAATCCCTATACATTTTCGTTATCGTGGTTTTCGTAATTGGTTTTTACTCGACGTTTCGTTTTTCGTATACGGACGACCGTTCGTTATTTTTATTACGTTCGTCGACCGCGGGAAAATATTATTTTCCGAAGCGAGACACAAAGGGAGTTTTTCTTTCTCTCGAAAACGCGTAATTTTCGACAAAAATGTTTTCGCGCCCCGGCAAAGACAAATAAACGAACCCCCCCGGATTACGCGTCCGTCGGGCCCCGTACGCCGTCCGGACGCTCGTTTATTACGTCGAACAACGTCGGCCGACGGACGCCTCTAACCATCGAAACGAACACGCGCGCGCGTTTAATAAAACGGCCGAATTCGTCGAATATTCGTTCGCAATACCGGAACGTTGTCGGCGTTGAGCGTTTGCGAATGAACGTTTCGACCGTTTTTCCGTACGATTTTCGTTAGCGCGTCGCCATTACCGTCACGTCCGCGCGGACACGTTCGTTCGGACGTGACGGTTAATAGAGAAACGCCGCTCGGTGGGGACGACAAGGTTAGGAAATCGTGAAAGTTAAACCTCGGACGACGGGGCCGGTGGTAATCGTAAATTTCGGACGCCCGGCCCGCGAAACGGTCGCGTTCGTTTTTCTCGCCACGCCGCCGGGTCGTTTATTAATAGCCGGCCGGCCAACGCCGCCGGTGCATCGCGCACAAATCGCGCTTATTAAAACCTTTTGCGCGCACAAAAGTACGACTACTTGTAATAACGAACGGCAATCGGCAATCGTACACGGCACCGAACCAACGGTCGATCGATCATCACAAACGGCGATCGAACGCGTGTTTACAGCGCGCGCGGGCGCGAACGTTTACGATTCGGTCGAATTACGAATTCACTCTTGGCATTCACCGCGTGCCTTATGATTCATATAAGCGACATATAGGCGACAACAGTGAACGGAAGGAGCGAACGCTTGTTATCGCGCCGACGCGTAATATCGGACTCCGGTTGTTTACACGTCCGTACGTCGTGCGCACGACGAATCCGTTACGTTCAACACGACGCCGGGAAACCGTTCCCGCGAAACACGCGCCGACCGACGAAGGCGGTTTACACTTTGCCCGGGCGAAAAATGGTTTAGGCGCCCGAGACTCCGCGATAAAACAACAATAGCGGTTATTTCGCCGCTTCGACGTTTTTCCGTACGAAACGTCCGCCGGCTATTTACGCGACGTTCCGTCCGCGAACTTCTTTCGCTTTTGTTTTACGTTTACCGTGCACGCTCCGGCCGGCCGCTATTCCTTTTCGTCGATCGATTTTACGGAATCACTCAACGGTTTAGGCGCTACACAAGTTATCCGCGTCGGCCGACGACGACGATATCGAAGGGTTTTTACGATTTTGGGAAAAAACGTACGGTTATTCGGGGGACAGGAAAACGCTAAAGTTCTCACGACCGCCAAAGTATTTTCGAACTTTATAATTCGGTCGTTCCCCGAAAATAATAACGTCATTATAATACCGTACAATGTTCGCGTATTGTAAAGACGGCGGAAAAAACAAGCCCGGGGTAACGGAAATAAGTTTGTTTTTCGCGTCGTATCTTTTGTTCCGCCGACGTTTCCTCTTCCTTGGGATTACAACGAATCGACTTTTAATGGAAATATAAATATTACGAACCGCAGTTATAATAACGATAGTTATATCGTCATATTACGAATTCACGTCGAAATAAATCGAAAATTACGTCTAAAACGAATAATTTCGCGTACATTTTAAGCGACGGCTAGAGTTCGTCGAACGGGTAATTTCGGGTAATCGGCCAGTCGCTTTACCATTAACGGTTAACGGTACGAACGGCTACGGTCCGCCAATATAATATTAATTCGCCGGCAACGACGTCGACGTCAAATCGCGCGCGCAAATCGTTCGGCTATACAGAATTTAAGTACGCCGGAACGTGGACGGTAACGAAAAACAAACAATCGACGAGCGCGTTCCGAGTGTTTTGGTGAAAACTATCCAAAACTCGGTACGACCAATATGAGAAATATTCGACCATTTCGAGAGGAACCCGAAATCGCGTACCGCTCCGGTCCGTTGGTTACAATTATTATTATCGTCGACGATCGTTTACTCGGAAACGAGCGTACGTCGCGTCGAGTTTCCGGTGAAGGAATTTGGTCCGAAGCGAGTAAATAAATCGTACGTTCTTCGGCATACAACGAACAAATGACACACCGTCGGCCGTGTACGAGTCTATAATATCGTAGAAGCCCGGACGATAATAATACGGCCGTATAATTTGAACGAGCACGTTCGACGAAACGGACGAAAACGTTTTTCGCCCGAACGGGAACGGGCCCGGGTGTCCTACGAATATTACTGTATCGGGAGGGGGGTGGCCGTCTTAGGGGGTTCGTAACAGATGTTCGAATTACGGCGATTACCAAACGGCTTTCACCCGTTTCACTCGATCTCGGTACGCCGCCGCCGTGGATTCGACCGGTGTCGAATCGCTCGCGCGCACGGTGGAAACGTTTATGGCCGCGCGGCGCCGTTTACGGGAAAGATCGGCGATTGGAGTACGAATTTCGTAAACGGAATACAAACAAAAACGTAACCGAAACCGTCGAATAATTACACCTCTGTGTTGCCCAATGTACGCGCCAATATATAATCAAGCGCCTCCGTACAAAATCGTAACCGGCCGATGGCCGTTCGCGATGTTATTGTCGTCGGTAATTTTTACGACGTATTCCAACCCGGGTACATTGTTACACTCAATTTTCGCTAAAAATACGTCGCCCGGGTATCCTCGTCGGTACAGTTTTCCCGGTGTTCGTAAACGTTTACCCGTCGAAACGACACATATCGTCATACGCACGCGGTTCGCGAACGGATAGGAAATTGCTTCGTCCCGAAATGTTTAGGCTTTTACGAACCGGTACGGTTTTCATTGAGCCCAGTCAACCCGTTATTGATCGCGAACCGGTCCAGCATCGATCGGGAAAATATTCCGACGGAAAACGGTATATCTGTTCCGGTATATTTTCACCTAGCCGAGTAATTTTGTCGGGGGAAAAAAAACAAAACCGTAAATAATAAATCGGAAAATAATAAAAACGAAAAAAACCGATAGTGACTGTGTTCCGGTACTACCACGCAAAGAGCGTTTTTCGAAAATATTTATAGGAATTTACCGGTGGCGAGGGCGGGGGTGGGGGAATGGAACGAGGGTAAATAGAGTCCGTTGACGTTAAAGTGCGCATCGAAAGGGGGGGGGCGTACGTAAAATGTGAAAGAACGTTGCGTTATTATATCGCGGGTACCGGAGTAAGGTTTCAAAGAGCGTTGAGACGGTAAAACGTCTTAAATAATTGCACGGAGAAAATCTGCTTTCCGCGTAAAATACACGGCCCTCGTTTAGAAAAATTGTCGAAAAACTACCGGCGATAACGCGCTCGCGTAAACGGTAAGGTGGGCCGTGACGTTCGTGGACGCGAATTCGTTTCGAGTAACCCGGGTGGGGGGGGGGCGACATTATCGGGCGAATAGTACACGGCGAACGACCGACTATATTTCAGCGACCAACTTACGGGACCGAAAATCGTTCAGTCGTTGGCAATACGCGAAAGCCGGCGGTCATTTCGCCCGGGCACGTGATTCGCGCCGTCCAAACGGAAAACGCTCGCCGGCCGAAAACCATCGCGTTCGTCGTCCTCTCCTTCCTCTCCCCCCTACGCCCACGAGGAGAGGCTCAACGTTTTGGCCGCGGGACGACGGTCAATAATAACGCTCCGGTCCGAAACCGTTTGTTTTTTTTTTTTTCGCGTGTCTTTGTGTCACCAAATAGTAATTCAACTCGTCGGCCAAACACAATCGTCACACACACCCGTCCGGATTCGAAACGGACGTTCGCATCGTCGTGAACGAACGGACCGGCGGAATAACGACACGTTCGACCGAGTCCGCCGTATCGGACAAGTCCGTCTCGGTTTCCTGTGTAGTCGTCGTAATTCGGTAATTCCCCCCCAAAATTCTAAACGCGTACACGATACCGACTACTATCCCGTACATATACTTACGTCGCGCCGAACGATTTTTGAACACGGGTTTCTTCGTAAAAACGCTTCGATCCTTCGTCGTTAAACTGTAAAAAGTAAAAACAAAAAAAAAAAAACGAACGTTACGCGTACGGTTTATTCGAACGACTCGTCTGGACGAATCCCTAGACCGGTTCGCGCGCACGCTTTCCAACGCCGAACGGAAAATACGAACCTATCGGGCTCGGACGGTTATTTCGCGGCGGGCCAACTCGATTTTGTTCGGTTCGCCGGTAAACGCGAACCGTCCTCTAGGAGGTACACTGACCGGCGGCCGCCGGTGGTGTCGTCGACTTTCGTCTACGGGCTCGGTGCGGCGAAGTGGGGCGCGGAAAACGAGCGGTTTCACTCGATTGCCTTCGTCCGTTACCGCGCGCGATCGGAACGACCTAACCGTATTCCGTCCACGGCGATCGTAAGCGGCGGGGAGGGGACAACGGGACGTTTGTCCACTCCGAGCGGCCGTCCGAATAATAACGCGCGTAGCGTATCTACGCGCGGACTCGTCCGACAGATACCCGCCGCCGCCCGTCCCGTTTATTCGCCGGAACCAACCGATCGAAAGCGTGAATGCCAACCCAACCGTCGTCCGGTCGACATTTTTAACGCGTCGTAAGGCCTTGTGCCGCGCCGTCTACGTAACAGTTTGTTCGCCGTCAAAAGTTCCGAGCTTACGCAGTTCCTTTATATAATCGTTTTTACTGCGTGCGGCAAAAGACGTGACAAAATGGACCGTTGCCCTTAGCTGACACGTGTGTGTGTGTGTATATATAATTGGCCAAGCAACGAGCGAACGAGTAAACAACCAAAAGTTGGTCTATTGGCGCGCGGATCGTTCCGTGTCCGATAATGAAAACAATTACCGCTCGGGGGACGACGGGACACGAAATCACGTCGACTGCAAGCGAATATTTCCGTCCGTTAGGAGGGCCACCCGTAATTCGTTCGGGTTTTTAGCGTAATAATAATACCGTTCGATACACTCGTCAAAAGCGTCGCGTTTCATTCCTTTTCATATCTTCGTACGCGTTCGTCAACGCGCACGCTAAATTCGATATCCCAATTATCTGCCGACGTTCGGCGGGAACAATTTTTGTTTTTTTTTCGATAATAATTACGAAGTAAGTACGTGACACCCATCGTCGAAATTGTCAATGTCGCGAATCGAAATCGCGTAAAAAACGTTCGAAACGGGTGAAAGGAGGGGGAGGTGAAACGCAAATTGATTTCGCGATAAAAAATAAAACCCTTTTTTCGATATTCTCTCTCTCTCTCTATATATATATACGTACATACGCGTAAAGGGCCGTGTTCTATGTGCTACGAAAACGTATAACGTCGGAAAAAAATTAACATTTCGCGATCGGTTTTTCTCGTATATACATATACGTATATAAATAAATAAAATAAATAAACTGACGTTTTACGCGAGCGAACGGAAATAATACGAATAATTCGGAAACGCGAGATTAAACGACGTTTCGCGTACGACAATTATCGGGGCCGGGGACGTCCGCGACGGTGTCAATACCGTCCGTGATCGATCGTTCGCCGTTTTGGACAAATCGTTGGACGGACGTGACGAAAATCGCGCGTACCCGTGGCCGGCGCGAGCATCTCGGCGAGCACCGATAGACCGGGCGCGTTCCCGCCGTATAGATCGGCTAAATAAAAGCGCGCCGATCTCGGTAAGTCACCACCGTGCGGTAGTCGTCGAAACAAAAAACGGAACGGGTTTTGTTTCGAAATCGGAAGTTCGCCCCCAGGACGATCGGGCGCGCGTAGTTGTCGGCGGGGGCGGCGTAAATAACGAAGATCCGCCGGTTGCCGAGCGCGGCGAGGGTGTTTCGTATTTGAATAATCTACCGAGAGTACGCGCCCGGGGGAAATCGATACGCGGCGTTATACGTCGGCCGTAATGACGGCACGGTACGGTTTCAACGAGAATATACCACTGTGCTCGGGCCCGTCCGAGCCGTTCGCGAATCGATCGCGCGACACGTGCAAAACGACACGGCGAACGGGACAGAAAGGCCGAGCTCATCCAATCAAAGGGATAGCGCCGAGTTCGTTTGAACGCGTTCGAAGGGTTCGGATCGATAGGGTTATTAAATCTACGATTTCGGCTCCCGGAACGAAATCGTACGAATAATAATAATAATAATAATACACGACGAGTCCGTGACTCACGTCCAACGAACGACGACATATATATATATCGAACAGGAGACGATCGTAACGCGTGCGCGGTGTATACGTTACCTGACCGGGACCGACGAAATGATGACCGATCGCGTACGCCGTCCGGTAAAGTCGTCCCCGGAGCTTCTTCTCGTCACGAGGTTCGTCGCTGCCGCCACCGGGACACGTGCCGCCGCCGCCGCCGCCGCGGGAACACTGTTCGCGATTACGATTTCCCGATCCCTCCGGAGCCCGGCCGGTCGCCCGCAGCGGCCAGGATCGTTCGCTCGTCGCGCGCGCGCCGCCGCCACCAGCACCACCGACGTCAGCAACTACCGCGCACTCCGTCCCTCGCCCGAGTGCGTGTACACCGCTACGCCGCACTATAATACGGTCGTCGTCGGCCCGGAGCGGGCGCGTGAGCCGTATGGCCATCGGCGAGGGGGTGGGTTAGCGCAACCCTGCCCGGCTGCACGTCCACTCGCCGCTCAGCCGTCACCGGTTTTATACGCACCGGCGGCGGCGGCGGCGTCCAACTGGCTGCCGCGTTGCCGTCGAACCGCGCGGGCTCTCCCGTCCTCGTCTCGGTAGGGGAAAATCACCGCTCCTCACGGACGGGCGCGCCGGTTGACGAAACACGGCCGTTTTCGTTGGCCGTCGGTACGCGCGCGCGCGCGCGCGCCCGTCGCCCAGCTCAACTAATTGAAATTTCCGACGACAAAACGAACCGCCCGTTATCGCGGACGAAATTGGGAATTCGTTGTTTTGTACAATTTTCCCGTCACCGACGGTAATGCCGGTTTCCACCGTCGTATCCATTCGGACGGCGAACACGTTTCGGGCTACAATCGGTTTGTCGTCCGTCAACGGGTCCATTGTTCGTATCGCGATTGGCCACCGGGGCGATTCGAAACTTTAACCTTAGCGTTATTCGAACGTTTACCGGCCGGACGGATTCCCGGCAGTAAACCGTACTCGGTTTTCCGTCCACATTTCGTCCGGCCAACGGTTACCACCGTAGCTCGGTGACCGTTTCGTCGAGGGGACGGTACCCGTTCGAACACCAGGCGTGATTAACGCGTGTCCGTGTAACGGTCGTACTCGTCACGCCCGATATAGGACGCGAGCGGGATTTCGGCACGATTTTCTCGTCGTACACGGCGACGACATATTTCGAGAAATATTCTCTACTTCGTCGCCCGTACGAGGTACACGGTCCGCGGATTCTCCTCGTCGACGCGCCGACTACGACGATTTTACGTAAACCGCGTTGGCGCTGAAACGAACGTAAAACGGACACGGGGATACGACGAACGCAACACGAATTATTCGCCGACCCGTCGTCGGCCGCCGGTCCTGTATTGGCCGGCCCGTTGTACAAACGTGCGTTTCGCCGGCGAACGTTTTTGTTTTCCGGTAATCACATTACGTTTGCTCCGTAATTGGCGCACGCGGCCGTTTGTCGATTTACTCCCTCAACGGCCGAGTAGTAAGAGTCGCGTTCATCCAATTAGCCTACCATATATACACCATTTATATATATATATATATATATGTATTAATACCGCGTTCGAATAATTGACGTTTATTATTTTTTTGTTTCGAGTTTCCGTCGAATACGACGAAGTTTTTTACTTTTGAAACTCGTCGACGGCCGTCGTAGTATATATATATATATTCCCCAACTCTATTCCCGCGTAATCCCCCGGGCGCGAGAGGCTTATTATTTACGCGTAAAAACCCTTGCCGTTCCCTCCCTCTTTAATGTTTTCCGTCCTTTCACTTCGCTCTCTCGCCCGCGTACGCACACACGCCCCACACGCTCTGTTTCTCTGCCGTTACCATTATTCGTCCGTCGCGTCTCGTCTTGTCCCGTCACGTTCGATCCTCCCCTACCGCCTCCTCCTCCTCCTCCTCCTCCTCCTCCTCCTACCCGCCCGCCTACCGCCGCGAACGTCGCGGGCATAAAACTATAGAGTTGACGTCCATTACCGGCCGCGGAATATAAAAACGCGTACCGTCGATAGACCAACTTACACGACATATGGGACACAGCTGGCCTAGCTCGGGTTCACTTTTACGACGTTACTTGTTGATCTCGCGTTTTCGTTGCGCGACGTACATCGGACGTACGACGTTCCATGTGAAATCTCGAAGAAGCCCGCGACATTTGACAAGCAATTACGCGCGATTTTTCGTCGACGCGTCGCGACGAGCGTTTTTTATTTCGTCCGTCGTGAACGTCATTTCGCATTCCGGTAGTATCGCCGAAATTCGACGTTGTCGGACATTCGTCGTCGCCGCCATGTTCACGTTGGGCGCTACGTCGAGCGAACACGGGGACCGTAGTTTTTCCCCCGGAATTACGTCGATACGGGCCACGGTAAACGCGTTTACGGTTAACGCGAACGTACCGTGCCCGTTTCCTAAACGTTTCGACGTACCGACGTTGGTCTGGAACAATCGTCGGCCCGAGTCCGGACGAAAAATACTTTGGCGCCCGTAACCGACGTCGTCTCGTCAATTACTTTTGATCGTCGCGCGAATGGCGAACACAGAAACGTTTCCCGTCTACTTTTCCATTTTACGTTTCGACGTTCGTCCGTTCCCGTTTCACCGCGAACAATTATAATCGGAACGTGCCCGTTTACGTACTTCGCTCGGTCGCCACGTGAAATACCTACCGTAAATGGTGGTCGTGTTACCGATTGTGTTACCGTCCAAAGACGATATAACACTTGCGTCGGCCAATTTACGACGTCCGCGTTATATGGGCACGTTGTGTACGTCCGTTGGCCGGTACGGGCCGATTTACGCGTTCCGGTTAGAGCGTACGCGCACACTCGGTCGTTCAACGCCGCCGCGAAAACGCGGAAACGGTCGACTTAGGGCGAACGCCGCCGATTCGTTTCACGGAGCGCCGACTGTAAACGGTGATTTGCTATTACGGCGGACGACGCGACGAAACGGTTTCCCGACGACGAATCCGCCGCGACTTGTTCGCGTTTTCCCGGTCGAATCGGGCTGCGTGTGGCGTTCGCTCCGTTTCTTCGTCCCGGTATCGTAGCCAATCGAAACCGGCGACCGTTGACGAGTAACCATTACACAACCGCCGTGGTACGTTGGAAACTACCATTTGCCGCGCTTTTGGTGTCGCCAAAAGTAAAACGTCCGTTCCGCGCGAATGAACGTACGGTCCGTCCACGGGTTAGATGGAAAATACACGCGTTACGGACGAACAGCAACCGACGTTTCGACGGCTACGAAATCCGACGTTTCGAATCACATTCCGTTGTTTTCGTTGAGCGAACCTGTTGGTTGATTCGACGATTACGTCGATAGCGTGACGGGCCGTTAAAATTATGTTCGTTCGGCCGTCGGAAATTCGGCGAGTAATTTTCGTATACCCTCGCGCGCCAACTGATCGTCGTCGTCGCTTCCGTCGCCGTTTCCTATTACATCCAATAAAAGGGTCTCGTCGAATACTCCGATTACACCGAAAATCGCGTCTATTTACGTTACGAATTGCGTACGTAGACGTCCGACGTCCGTTTAAACCACGCGCGTATTCCACTTCCGTAAATCGCGATCGTTAATTGTATACGATCGTTTATGGTTAAAAAACGTTCCGATTGAACGAAAACGTTATTTGTCCGCGGAGAACATTCGAACGGTTTGGGTGTGGGCACGCATAACCGCCATTCGTCGGTAAATAGTGCCGAAAACCCGGCGACTTTAAGTAACCGCTCGTAGTTCCGTACGTTTTTCGAGGTTTAGATCGCCGCGCCGAATCGTCTTTTTACGCAATCACGGACGAATACGGACTCGGGGGGAAAATATCGTTACGCGAGCGAAACTTCAATCAGATCGGAGACGACCAGTAAACGGATAACGATAATTGAATTCGTCCACGCTAAACGAAATCGGATCTATTCGGCCCTGATGCGATGGCCATAAATCTCGAGCCGCTATTATCGGAACCGAATATCCGTTTAGGTTTGTTTTTTTTTGTTTTTTGGTCGTCCGCGATTATTTTTGGACCTAACCAACGGCGTTCGCTATCGAATGTTCCGTAAACGCTCCGCGCAAACGCGATCGACGACCGACGGCGATACGGGAGAAACGTTCGAAGAATATTCGCGAACCGTCGAAACCGGCGTCCTTCGGGCCCGTTCGCGCCTATGCGAAAATTGTAGAAACGAAATCGGTCGCGGAATTCGACGGCGTCCCTTTGTACCGTATACATTTGTATAAGAACGTTCCGTGTGCAACGTCGTTCCCGGACTTTGTTCGGAACCGAAATTAGCCGATACTAACCACTAAACTGCGTAATAGGTGTAATATAATAAACGTTTAAATGCCGAGCGACGCGAAGAACGTAAGCATTGGTTTCGTAACGACGTTTCTTTTTTTATTCTATCGTAGTCGGCGAATACTGTTCCGGGTGGAAAGTGCCCCAAAGATGATCTTGACACGCGCTCCGACGTTTAAAAATACTCCACCGCTCGTGAATTTCCAAAAACGACATTCCGGTTAATAGAATTTCCTACAAAATACGCGTTTTTCCGCAACGCGTACCGTTTTACTGGCGCGTTTTCGAGTTCGCGTGGTATCCGGCCATTTTATTCGCTCGGACGCTCGTAAGTCGAACAAATATATATATATACACACACACGCGAGAATCGTAAAAACGTTTCCGACTTAATTCCCAAACCATCGCGAAGTTCTTAATAACCGGCTTTGCGTTAACGTCGTAATCGTATTTAAATCGACCGCGTGGCGAACGTTCGTCAGCAAACAAAGTTCCGTTTCCGCCGCGCGGTTCGTTCGAACGCTTTTAAAACCGCCATAGTTTCCCTACGTCGTTCGATAAATAAATATATATATATACGGTTTTCTTTTGACGCGACGACCGATCGTATACAGTACGTTTAGGATTGCGAACGAAAATGGAGACATTCACGGCGGAAAAATTACCGTGAGATAAAAGACGAAAACGTACGAGACACAATGTGATACGTTATAAATAATCGCCGATAACATCAAACGGTATACTTAATCAGAATGATAAAAAAAAATGTAAACGTTCGGTTCGAAAAACCGTCCGTCGACATCGACCCGGTACACAATTCGCGCGTCGGCCATATGTATCCGCTACGTTCGTACGGACGTTGGCCGTTTAGTACCCGATCGACGCATTATATGGCCGCGAAACGAAGACGGGTCTCCGTTTGACGGACGAAACCTCGCGTAAACGGCGAATGCGACGTGCCGCGCCGAAACGGGCGCCGCGGCTACCAGCTTACGAACCGAAAAACCCCTACGATAATTGGGAAACGGACGGACGAACGAAGTAGCGAACATAAAACCGGCCGGTACTCTCCGAGTTATAATCGCCGTCGATCGTACTGACGGGTGGACGTTTTGTCGACGGAAAATACGACGCGACCGACAAACAGTTCGTATCGTTCGTTCGCGACGCGAGACGGCAAAATGAAACGCGATCGTCGTCGTTCCGTAATTGTTCGTCATTGGGTCGTACCCGCGGTATTACCTAACGTACTCCTCCAGAAGGAAAATATCAAAATCGCGGTTCGACCGCGTCCAGCCCAACACCCGGGGACACTCGGACACGAAACGCCGAACGTACGGCCAGTGCCATCTACTGGACGACAAAACGGTACGTCGGTTCTCGCGCAATAAAGTCACGACGACGTTGCTCGTTCGGCGCGCCGCGCGAATAGTATTGTGGCGTCGTAATAATCGTCGTCGACGTTTCCGCATTGTCCCGCCGTTCGGAACGCACGTGCCGGTATAACGTCGACGACGACTACGAACGTCAATTGCGGCGAACACGAATTGACGCGCAAACGCGGAACTTAAAATGGGCCGCGGCGGGGTGCGAGAGAAATATTTCTCCCCGTGTTAGACGTCGTGTCGTTCGAATTAAATTTGAAAACGGCCGGGCGTAAAATACAAACGTCGGATTTCGATTACCGTTTTCGATTATCGCAATTTGGCCAACACCTCTCGTGCACGTACGCGGTTAGTTATTGGATTTCGGTTTTTCTATACGGGTTCTCCCGCGCTTTTTGAACTTTCCGTTTCGCGAGTTTCGCCCGTCGCGTGAACAATTGTTCCCGAGTAGATCTTTTATGGGTATAGTTAGAACCGTTTATAATCACACCTGTTGGAATTTGAAAAAACCGTCGAAAATTTATGAAACAAAAACGGAAAAGTACCGCAAATTACAAATACTTAAAATTCGTTTGATTCAAAAATTTACTATAATAATAGAAAGTCTATATATATATAT